>JAJOOH010003202.1:0-123805 GCA_029582605.1 Solanum gracilifrons | reverse complement strand
ACCTTCAAGCTCCTCTAATGCTTCCCTTTTCATGAACATTGCTTGTAGGCCTTGGAGATCCCTTGCTTGACTCCGTGTGAATGGTCTTGAGGGGTATATGCCACTCATGTTAGTGTCATCCATGCTGGCCATGTTATCACTTAAGGTTCAAGGAAGATAGGGAAAGCAAGATCTTCCAAGAAGTTCAAACTCCAATGCCCAAAAGCAAAACCGCTTTTATGCTCTTCGATCCGGAGAAGACAAAAGAGAGCTCCCCAGATGTGGTGACCGGTATGTTAAATGTATTTTCTATTAATGTATATACTTTGTTAGATCCTGGTGCCACTTTGTCCTTTGTGATACCTTTAGTGGTCATGAAGTTTGAAATACTCCCCGAAGTGTTAGTAGAGCCTTTTTCGGTTTCTACCCCGATTGGTGAGTCCGTGGTGGCTAAGAAAGTTTATAGAAGTTGTCCCATTTTCTTGTCTCATAAAGTCACTTTGGTGGATTTAGTAGAGTTAGACATGGTAGATTTTGATATGATTTTGGGTATGGATTGGTTGCATGCATGTTATGCCTTTGTAAATTGTAGGACTCGGGTCGTAAAATTCAAATTTCAAAATGAGCCTATTTTAGAGTGGAAGGGAGGAAATTCTATCCATAGAGGTCAATGTGTTTCTTGTCTTAAAGCTAGTAAAATGATCTCCAAAGGGTGATTTTACCATCTTGTTAGGGTGATGGATGTTGAGTCTGAAATCCCTTCTCTAGAGTCAGTCTGGTAGTAAATGAGTTTCCAAATGTTTTCGATGATGACTTACCCGGTATTCCTCCAGAGAGGGAAATAGATTTTGGCATTGATCTTTTACCGCATACGCAACTTATATCCATTCCTCCATATAGAATGGCTCCGATCGAGTTGAAAGAGCAACTAAGGGACTTGTTAGACAAAGGGTTTTATCCGACCGAGTACCTCTCTATGGGGTGCTCCGGTGTTGTTTGTTAGAAATAAGGATGGGTCTCTTAGGATGTGCATTGATTATCGTCAATTGAACAAAGTGGCCATCTAGAATAAATATCCCCTTCCGATAATCGATGACTTGTTTTATCAACTTTAAGGGGCTGGCTATTTCTCCAAAATTGATCTTTGTCTAGGTTATAAGAGACTAAGGGTGAGAGGGGTTGATATACCCAAGATAGCTTTCTGAAATATGTATGGGCACTATGAATTCCTTGTGATGTCATCTGGCCTAACAAATGCCCCAGCGACATTTATGGACCTAATACATAGGGTGTTTAGGTATTACCTTGATATGCTTGTGATCGTGTTTATCGATGATATTTTGATCTATTCAAAGAGTGAGAATAAACATATGGATCATTTGAGGATTGTGTTGCAAGTCTTTAAAGACCACCAACTGCAAAGTGTAGTAAGTGTGAGTGTTGGTTGAGGTCCATAGCTTTCCTTGGTCATATTGTGTCAAGCAAGGGTATTGAAGTAGATCCTAAGAAGACGGATGTGGTCAAGAGTTGGCCTAGACCTCTAACTCCTTCTGACATTATGAGTTTTTTGGGTTTGGCCAGTTACTATAGGAGGTTTGTTGAGTGGTTTTCCTCCATTGCTTCCCCGTTGACGGCTTTGACTCAAAAGAGAGCTAAGTTTGAGTGGTCGGAGACTTGTGAGAAAAGCTTCCAAGAGTTGAAAGATAGACTTACTTCCGCTCTGGTGTTGACCTTACCGGAGGGTACATATGGGTTTGTTGTATATTGTGACGCCTCTACAGTGGGTTTGGGATGTGTCCTAATGCAAAACGGTAAGGTGATTGCCTATGCTTCAAGGCAACTTAAAGTCCACGAGAAAAATAATCCGACCATGATCTTGAATTAACGGTGGTAGTATTTTCTTTGAAAATATGGAGACATTACTTGTGTAGGGTCCATGCAGATGTTTTCACCGATCACAAAAGTCTTTAATAAGTGTTTAGTCAAAAAGACTTGAATCTCCGACAAAGAAGGTGGTTAGAACTTTTAAAGGGTTATGACATGAGTGTCCTTTACGACCCCGTCAAAGCTAATGTTGTAGCGGATGCACTTAGTAGATTATCTATGAGTAGTGTAGCTCATGTATAGGATGAAAAGAAAGAATTGGTTCGTTCGGTGCATAGATTGACCCTACTAGGTATCCAACTAGTAGATTCCACTAAGGGTGGTTTCACGGTTCATAATGGCTCTGAATCGTCCTTTGTGGTGGATGTGAAGTCTAAACAAGACCTTGATCCTATATTAGTTGAATTGAAAGAATCTGTATTCAAGAAGTCCGTTGAGGCTTTCTCCCAAGGGGGAGATGGGGTGCTTAGGTACCAAGGTCGATTATGTGTTCTATATGTGGATGGGTTAAGTGAGAAAATCTAGAGGCTCATAGTTCTCGGTATTCTATTCATTCGGGAGCCACCAAGATGTACCGTGATCTACGAAAAGTCTATTGGTGGAAAGATATGAAGAGAGATATTGTAGGATTTGTAACCAAATGTCCTAATTGTCAACAAGTTATGGTTGAGCATCAAAGGCCAGGAGGGTTGTCACAAAATATCCCTATTCCTACTTGGAAGTGGGACGATTTAAATATGGATTTTATCGTGGGTTTGCCTCGCACTCGAAAGCAACATGATGAAATTTGGGTCATAAAAGATAGGATGACAAAATCAGCCCACTTTTTTCCCATCAAGGCTTCTCATTTGGCGGAAGACTATGCCAATTTGTATATAAGGGAGTAGTGAATTTACATGGAGTTCCTTTATCCATCATTTCGGATCGGGGTACTCAATTTACTGCACACTTTTGGAAGTCATTCCAAAAAGGGCTTGGTACTAAGGTCAAGCTTAGCACGACTTTTCATCCCCAAATGGATGGTCAAGTGGAACGCACCATTCAGACTTTAGAAGACATGTAGAGGGTGTGTGTTATAGATTTTAAGGGTAATTGGGATGACCACTTGCCATTGATAGAGTTTACCTACCATAATAGTCATCACTTAATTATCGGTATAGCTCCTTTTGAAGCCTTTTATGGTAGGAGATGTAGATCTCCAGTTGGTTGGTTTGAGGTAGGTGATATTGCTCTTATTGGTCCCGAATCAGTTTTTGAGGCTATTGAGAAAGTTCAACTCATTAGAGAGAGGTTGAGAATGGCTCAAAGTAGGCAAAAGTACTATGTTGATGTTAGAAAAAGGGATCTAGCATTCGAAGTTAATGATTGGGTCTATTTGAAAATCTCACCTATGAAAGGTGTGATGAGGTTTGGCAAGAAGGGAAACTTAGTCCCCGGTATGTGGGCCCATATCAAATCTTGAAGCGATGGGAAAATTGCCTATGAATTGGACTTGCCAAATGAGTTGGCTCCAGTTCATCCGATATTTAATGTTTCTATGCTTAAGAAGTGTATTGGAGATCCGATATCCATTATTCCCCTAGAAGGGTTAGGAGTTGATGAAAGCCTTTCCTACGAAGAGGTCCCGATGGAGATTTTAGACCAGCAAGTCAAGAGATTGAGAAATAAGGAAATAGCTTACGATAAAGTTTTACGGAGGAATCACTTAGTGTAGGGTACTACTTGGGAGGCTGAGGTCAATATGAAGTCTCGATATCCTCATCTCTTTCCTTCTACTCCTATTCAAGATTGAGGTAATTAGTTCCTCTTTAGTTTTAGTGTTTTGGAAGTAATGTGTGTTATATGAGCTTATCCATGATTTCCTTATGTTATGCATGTTCCTTATGAAATTCATGTGTAGTTAGAAAATGAGTTTTCCTGATTTATGTTCCTCATGTTGTGCATTCAGTATGAGTTGCCTATTTTACTTCATGAGATGTGTTGATGAACATGCTTTAGTATGATTTTGAGAGTAATTGCATATTGGCTCCATGATGTTGTGTTGAGCATTATTTTAGTTGGAAAAGGTAATTCCTCCTATGAATATGAGAAATACTGAGTTTCATGCATATTGGGTTGTTAGATGTAGTTCCTACTCCCTTGTATTGCATTGATGATGTTTTGAGATGGAGGTGATGTTTCCTCCTTTGAATTGTACATTATTTTGATGTTTCATGCATGATGAACTGCTAGTCTTGAGTCTTATTTTCATAAGGTGTCTAGATCATAATTTGAGGACGAATGTTCCAGAGGGGGAGATATTGTAATACTCCGGAAACTAGTAGGCTTTGCTAATGCTTGATGTTAGGGTTAGAGCTTTGAACGTACCTCCCCGTACCTTAAAATTAATGTTTTTGTGTTGGAACGTCAAGGCCTAAACCCCAAGGACCAACCATAGGTCCTTGAGGAAAAAACCTAGAAGGGCTACCAAGCAGTGACCCACGGAAGGAACTCACACCTCGTGGGTCAACCCACGCTCTGTGGGTTGGCATCCGTAGGGCCACCCCCAGAATATAGGTCACTGACTAAGACCCATGCTTCACCAGCACGGGCCGTTGGTCCATACACTGTCCGTGGGTGAGGGGGCCGTAAGTCATGCCTGTAAACTATTTTTGTGAAGTAGTTAAGGGGTGTTTTGGGGTTTTCCACTTTTAAATTAATATTAAATGATGTCATTTTGTATTATTTTAGACTAACTGTATAATGTTTTAAGACCCCTAAATCTATTCATCCTCCTCATAATTTCCAAATTCCCAAAGCAAAATCAATTTCCCCCAAAATCTTCTCTCTAGAACCCCAAGGAAGAAGAAGAAGAGAGTCAAGATAGGGTTTGGAGTAGAGGTATTTTCCATTCAATTTCGTGAGGATTTTTCAACAAGGTATGGTAGTCCTTCATCCATGGAGTCCCTCCAAACTCAATTTCAAATATAGTGATTTCCCCAAAAATCTAGGGTTTGACTTCAATCTCATGGATTCCTTTCACATTCGTTTTAAATGATTGGATTATGTTTTATTATGGATATATTGATGATTTTATATGGTTATAAGTTGAATTCCACAAGAATCCATGAATTTCCCTATTAGCCCAATTTGGATCTTAAAGTGTGGGTATTGATTTATGCAAGTAGAATATGATAGAATTATGCTTGTAGTAATTAAAATATTTGAATTATGTTATTATCCATATCTAATGTAGTAAATCTTGATGTGTGGGATAGAATGTGATCCTTGACTCAAGAGAGGTAAAACATGAGAATTATACATGATTGTGGACACATTGTATATGCTTTATGAACGTTATTATAATCTAATTGTTGTGTTGATGGAAAGGTCATTCTCATAAACAGATAATGAACATGATGTGAATGGTTTTCTCATAATATGATTATTCTAAGGTGGAAAGGCTATTCTCACCTAGTGAATCTATGAGCTATCTTATGAACTATGTTGGATTGAGTGTTGAGACATTCTTCCATAAAACATGAACTAAAGTTAATACTAAATATGAACTTAATGGGAATTATGCTTAGCACCGAGTGGATAGTGTACACGAGAGGGAAGCTTTTACCTTAGTGAGTCTGGCTTCCCAAATGGGTTTTTCCTATGCTAGTTAAGTCTGGGTTCCCAAACATTTATCTCATGAGATGGAAACCTTGTACGTTAGTTAAGTCCAGGTTTATAATAGCAATCTCCCTATCCCATAACTATGTCACCACATAGGTCTTTAGCTAGTGGATCCACCTAAAAGCTAATACAATTTAGTTCTACCTTAGACAAGTAGGACACCTCTTTTTGGTGTGGGGCATGACACCACATTCCATGCTAACCTCCCATGGTCTATGTCGGTTAAGGCTCATTCCCACCATGACAAAGATATGAAGAAGAACATGAATTAACAATGATGGTTACTCAATATGCTTTACTAGCTTGGGTAGGATTATGGGATCTTATCCATGCATTGTACAAGTAGGCTTTGAGGGTAGAAATGCTACGGTTCTCTTATGATGTTAGTATTTGTGTAAAGAACATGCTTATGACTTATGCTCTTACATTATCTTCTAAATGGGGTTTTAACTTACAATTTGTATGAATTCAACAAAAATGTCCTTTTTAGCATGTTTTCATGGTCTTTGCATGAATATCATACTTGGTGCAATTTTGTACTAACCCATATTTCTTCTACATTTTACTATAAATGTAAGTTCCGGTGCTTGAGGTGATCTTCCTTCTTGGTAAAAGCTTGGATCGACTATTCTCGTTGCTTTTGGTGAGTCCTCATGGTTCGAGGACGGATGTTGATTTTCTTGTTCCTTTCTTGTAGTTTCAATTTAAAACTATGTTGTAAGGGCTGTGAACCTATTTGATACTTCAATTGTAATAGATGGCTAATTGAGACAAGTCTAGATTTCTGCTTTCCTTTATGAAACTTTGGACTTAAATGAGTCTTTACTCTTAGTGTTCTAATGCTTTATGTTATGATATGCTAAGTGGCTTACATTGTGCCTTTAGGGGTATTATGTGCCTTGTTATGTCTAGGGGGTACCCTTGGGTCATGACATAAGTAAATCCCAACGGAATACACACAATCACAATCATATCAAAATACTTGGACAAGCAATAATTATAGACTACCAATCCAATCATAAGTTCATAATTAGAGTAGCCCCTTTCAAAGCATGATTTCATAAAATTCTTCGTAGTCGACACTTACTTTTTTAAGCATCTAAATCATGATTCCATTCAAATATAAAAAGTAAACTTCCACGAATCATTGACACTTTATCTTTAAAACATCCTCTAGCCAAGAATCATGCATCTCATAAAATATGCATAAATCCTATATGAAATTCATGATCATAATAAATAAGTCAATAAGCATTGTTCATAGCTAAAGTTCATAAAATAGGCATGGGACCAGATGAAATGGATTGAAAATCATGTAATTGAATCAAATAATTCATAATAAGATTGAATATAAATAATTTAATCTAATAAAGATGCCACATGAAGATTTGCATGAAACCCTAATAGAATGGAATAAAATCAATTTAGGGGATTCAGATTCTTTTGGGACCCAATAAAAGAAAGGAATCCTTTGGTGAACTCCCACATACCTTAGAAATCAAAGCCCAAAATCAATGGATAATAAACCCTTAAAGCTCTTGAAACCCTAATCTTCACCTTGACAGCTCTTAAGAGAAAATTGGAAAAGAGGACTTGAAGGATTTGGGAAAATTGAGTGAATGAGAGGACTTAGGCTTAGTCTTTGGAATAAAAATTCTTATAGGGGTAGTTTTCGGGTCAAAACAACATAGTATAGGGGTTAATTGAGTAGGAAGATATCAAAACACCCTTACTTAAAAACTATTGAATGACTCAGATGGTCCCGACCTAGGGTCTGTATGACTTTCTATGGGCCGTCCTTTTCAATCGTAGAGTCACTTACTGGGACCTAAAATACTGGGAAAATCCTGTGAGATCCTTCTGCTGGTCGTCGACCATTATACGGTCTGTAGACCCTTAGGTACAATCCAAGTTTATGTCAAAATTTTCACCAAATTTGGATCACTTCTATGGCCCGTAAAACACTTTACGATTAATCATGTTCATTTGTAAATCAATCATCACAGACTTGACATTTCCATAACTCAACTCAAGTCCTACAAATTCCTTTCTACATCCCCTAGAACTTCCTACGGTTCATAGGGTTGACTCCTAGACCACTGCACCAGTGCCAAAATGCAACTTTTTCCTTTCCCAACCCAACTTTCAATTTTTGAGGTGTTACCATATCTCCCCCTTTAGAACATTCGTAGTCGAATGAGACTCAAGCTAGAATGCATAGAATATAGAGAGAGATCTAACAACCCAATATGAATATATTTTAGATTAAAATGCGCGTAAAGAAGGAGTATTGACTCCAATCTAAAACATGTCTATAAAACAATCCTTCATAAACATGCATGCATATGGAAACATGGCAATGACTAAAACATGTGAATCAGAAAGGATGAACAATGACAGACTTAATAAGTCAAGCTAGAATAGGAGAGGAGGAAAACAGATGAGGATATCAGGACATCATATCGATGTCGTCCTTCCAAGTAGCACCCTTAACCAATTGATTCATTCGAAGAACTTTCACAAATGCAACTTTTTTTTCTTATTTTCCAGACTTGATGATCCAAAGTTTGAACTGAAACTTCTTCATTATAAAGACTTCCTTGAACTCCCAAACGTTCCAATGACACAATAGTAGTAGGATCATCAACACACTTCTTCAACAAAGAGACATGGAACATCAGATGCACTGATGCCAAGTGAGAAGGAAAATACAACTCATAAGCTACTGTAACGAACGCTTCCCATCGTTAAGAAAAATCAAGGGAAAATTTTTTGGGCCAGAAAACTTTTTTATAGTAACTTGGAATTTCCAAACCTAGTCCAGATTTGGACGAAATCAGAGTCAGTAAGGTCTAGGGAAACTAGTAATAAATGGGTGATTTAATTATGAATTATCATAGAAGTAGATAGCTAACACATTAAGAAACCCGTACGACTTTACGGAATTGAATTCAAGCGAGTAGAACACCCGAAGTTCATCTTAGCGTGAACATATAGTTTCTGAGTGTCATTGGTTGTAGGTGATGATTGTAATTTCATGTTGCGTGATGCATGTTTCTTGTTACTTCATTATAATACATGTATGTATGCAAATAATGCATTAATGATCACATTAATTGTAAAGGAGGATAGATGAATCATGAATGCCATGAATCATATCTTGATTGTATGATTTTTGAGAATATACTTATGATTGTGATTGTGGCTTGTTAAATGGATCAGGTGTTGCATTCCGACACACTAACTTGGAGCGGTTGCCATGTTTCGGCATAAACATTGGATCATTTTCCAGGTTCTAGAATAAATATTGGATCATTTTCCACGTTCCGGCATAAATAATGGATCGGGTACCACGTTCCGATATGCTAACAGTTTGGGTTTAGGTTCTATAAGAGGACCATTGATTTGATATAACTATATATCTTGAGGATTGTAAATTGTACGTTGTACGTAAATGATGTTGATATTGTATATGTTCAGTGTATGCATGTTATTATTATGTTGTAATGGCACTTGTATGTTACACTTAGTGGGTTAACCGTGTGATCCTACAAGTACACCGTGGTTGTGTACTGATACTACACTTGCTCTTTCATTGTTGAGTACAAGGCATCTTCAGGCGGCTATTGACAGACGTCGCTTAGAAGATCAGTGATCACTTTGAATTCAAGGGTGAGCCAATTCTTCCACGCTGCCATGGTTTCTCTTTTTCTATCTATGTCAACATTTTGTACTTAGCCTTTCTAGTTAGTTATTAGTAGATTAGTTTAGTGATATAACCCTTCTTGTTTAGATTTATGGATCTTATTAGAGTTTTGGAACATTGAATTTCAGGTTCTAGGCATTTATTTCCGTAATTCATTATTAGATCTTTTGGAAGTTTATGTAAACTTCAGTGTCATTTAAACTTGCTTCCGTAACTTTAAATACCTTAGTAGTTTGATTTAGTTATGTAGTTCTTAGTTAGACAATTAGTATTAACAATTCTCCCACCAGAGGGTTAGTGTGGGTGTCAATCAAGATGGTCTGGGTCGTGACAAAGTTGGTATTAGAGCCTAGGTTCACTGATCTCGCTGTGCCAAAATGAGTCTCCTTGCGTGCTATAACATGATTTAAATTGGTATCTGGCGATTCAAATTGGTATCAAACCTCCTTTATTCTTCTCTCCGCAGATGGTTAACACTATGCTCAACGGCGTTAGGCACGTAGCTCCAGTCAATGCTCCAGTTGAGAAATCTACAACGAGAGATCGCAATCGAGGTACGGATAGAGAAAAAGTTAGGGGTAGAGGCCGAGGAAGGGTGACACCTACTATGGATGGAGCACCGGTTGAAAATACTTCCATGAATGAGGCTCCTCCGGTGCACCATTAGGAGGTAAAGAAGAATGTCGAGGTTGAGAATGAGGAGAATGTTGGACAAGAGGAAGTGGTGCAGGCTTAGACTACATGTATTCCTCCCATATACCTAGTGTTAGCTCAACAAATCATTTTGTTTTTGAAAGGGTTGGTTGGTCCTGGAGTGTTTCCCTCTGTTCAAGAAATTCGGGCTCCCGCCAATCCCCCTATTGCTATCACTATCCCCAAGGTAGGTGGAAATGTAGGTAATGATGCTTTCTTCCGCCCTTTGTTGGGTCCTGTTATGACTGATAATGAGCATGAGATGTTGACTAAGTTTTTAAAGTTGAAACCGCCTGTGTTCTATGGTTCTGAGAGTGAGGATGCATATGAGTTCATCCTAGATTGCTATGAGAGGCTTCAAAAGTTGGGAATTGTCCATCAGCATGGGGTTGAGTTTATGACCTTTCAGCTTCAAGGTGAGGCTAAGTAGTGGTGGAGAGTGTATGTGGAATGTAAATCTTCAGTCTTACCCCCACTTACTAGGACCCAGTTTCATGCTCTATTTTAGAGAAATATGTGCCTCTGACCTTGAGATATCGTAAGAAGGATGAGTTCATCGCTTTGGATCAAGGTGGTAAGTTTATGGCTGCTTATGAGGCCAAGTTCCATACCTTGTCTAGATATGCTACTGATGAGTCCCCAAATTGTACTCAATTAGGGATTTATTTTAATAGAAATAGTGTCCTTGAATGCTTGTTTTATCTAAATATCTGATTAAAATGCTGAAGTTTCAAGTATTTAAAGTTTTAGTGGAAGCATAGACACTTAGTCGCAAAACGGAGCAAATAGGGCTGAAAAAAAACAAGAAATGGAATCCTGTGGATCGCCGAGTTCAACTGGGCGAGTCGCAGAAATGACATGAACCGCCCTTCTTTCGAGTACGCGAAGCCTTGAAGGAAATGGATCAAAAGGCGAGGAAAGGAGCAGTCGGCGAGTCACCGATCAGTTCCGTAAAGCAGCACTGTACTGCCCAATGATCCAGAATGCGAGGATGCTAAAGGCAAGACACTGAAGGCGATGAGCTAACCAAAAGGTGGATCACTGAGTTCATCGACGATCTCGATTAATGTTGCCGAACAATCCTCCATAACACAATCTGTGAAAACTATAAATACTAGTTAGAATTGTAGTCTTAAGTGTGGAACATTTTTAGAGTGAAAGTTATTATTAGTCTATAGTATTTTTCTATTTTTTCTCTCAAGCTTGGAGTGGGTTTTGTGGAGACTTGAAGAAAAAAGTTCTTCTTCCCCAAGTTGGAAGTGGGTCTTCTCTATTCAATTGAAAGCAAGTACCCAACAATTTATCTCAACTTGTATTGCGGTCACATCCAAAGAACTTTCCCCACAGTTGATTTTCTTGTTTATTTTGGTGTTTGAGTACTTGTTACAAAACCCCCTTTGATAGTTGACACTTTTGTGTCACCTCTTTTTAATTTACTATGTCTTTTATCACAAATGTCTTTAACTACGACTGACTTGAATGAAATTCTAATTGGTTATTAATTCTCAAATCCGCTCCCTTGGGACACGACCCCAACCCTCTGTTGGGTTACCATATTATTGAAGATTGTAGATACTCATATCGTAGGATAGTGTCGTTGGTCATGATAAGCATCAAAATGGCGGCGCTGCCGGGGAGTGGTGTAATTTGAGAATTTTTAGTTCACTAGAAGTTTCATCTTATTAATCGTAGATTAAAAACTTTACTCTCAGTTTTGTTTTTCTTTGAATTTTTGAGTGTATATAATCCCGAGGATCATTGCCAAAAATCTCTATTTTTCTGTAGTTTTAGTTTTAATAATCTTAGTTGTAGTTTTGCTTTACTTGTTTGAACATCACAACAGGGAATAAACGATGGACGACCTTTATGTATACCACACAAATTATCCCCTGTTGAAACTACTAGCCCTCAGAGACAACCTCTTAAAATTTAAACACATAGGGGATGAAACAATTCAAGACATGTGGCTGAAGTTTCAAGCAGTGCTGCAACCACTCTTAAAATTTAAACACGTAGGGGATGAAACAATTCAGGACATGTGGCTGAAGTTTCAAGCAGTGCTGCAACCATGCCCCTCTTACGGGATGACATATAAGGCACTACTGGAGTTCTTCTATCGGGGTGTTGGACTCGAGAATATAAGCATAGCCGATCAGATTTTCGATGGGGGCATGCTATACCAGCACTATGAAGTTGTCGAAAAACTACTCGAAGGCATGGTAGCAACCAACAAAAAACCAAAAAGAAGCAGGGCGGGAGGCACTCATTACCCAGTTGGTTGATCTGTCCAACCGAGTCACAGAATTGGAAGTAGAAACCATGGGTCAAGAAAAGTACCACTCCCTCCGTGAGTGCAGTCATGTGAAGAAGCAGGAAGGTGTGCAATGAGATGAAGCTCTTTCACTCATTCAAAAGAAAATGAAGGCACAAGAGGAGATGTTGAATGAGATGAAGGAAAACATCACAATGCTAAACGAAGCATTAGCCTCTCACTCTATGACCATCCAGCTGCTGGATGCTCAAATTAGCCATTTGATATCAGGCCACTACCCACCATTCGCCAAGGATTCACCTAATTACAATATAAGCGAATCTGAGGACGAAGAATAATTATTGACTTGCGTCGTGCCATGACGTTAACTAAGGCGCTATTTGGGAGGCAACCCAAAACCCTTTCTTGCTTTATTTTACCTTAAGAAAATAATGGTGTGTTGTTTGTATAGGTTGAAACGAGGGAGATGATTGAAAAAGGATATGGAGACAAACAACAAATCCAGTTGGTGGAGCACTGAAAAGATTTGCGAACACAAAGCATTGTTAGCCAACACCATATGCACTTCAGCGGTCTCGAAAAGAGTTGTGGCGCATCGCCGACCATATCAGCGATCGCGTCGAAGACTGCCATTGGAATCTTCAAAGTAGATTCCATCCTTTGACATTTGGTGAACTAATTAAACATTTGGCGTGTCGCCGAATGACTAGGCAAACTCGATTTACATCGTCGAGAAGGCAATAACTGAACAGTTTTTGCAAGCAACAGGTTTAAAAGTCCCATGTCACTTATTTTCTCTTATTTCTTCGACCTACAAATCTAACACTTGCTCTCTATTTTTTTTTATATTTATTTCACTTTTGGAATATTGTGGTTCATTGATTTGTGAGCAGATTTGGATTGCATTGCTGCCTAGCAGTACATTAGCAACTATTCAACATCAAAGGCCAGGAAACTAAACATCGCATGTTAAAAAATATTATACTTTTACTCATTTGCATAATGATGAAAGTGTTAAACCTCTGCTGAGTCTCTGAGTCACTATGGTTATAGATATTTTCGATTGTGAAGTGGTATCTGTTGTATGATTCGAGGAATTTCCACTTATCTACACGTTGAGTTAAATTGTTGCATGGTGGGAATAGGAGTTTCTATGGGTTTTCTCTGAAATTGAGTTATATATGCGTGGTTACATCAACTTGGGTCGCTGGGTGAAAATTGAAAGGCGGGGTTGATAATGGACAAAAAGAGCTGATCGGCGAAATGAGCAAACGTTGCCGAATTGTTCGGCAGTTCGCCTAACAATTTTCTTATATCTTTATGTACTGATTGAACTATAAATCTCGGCGGTCAGTTTGGTTCGCATAACACACCCGATGGATCGCCGAAAAAGCCCTAATCGCCTTTCAACTACCCCTTGTGTATCATGGGTTCATCAATTTACACACATAGAAACACCAGTTTTTCTCTTATTTGAATTGCTATTTAACTTATCATCGAAGTGATTGCAAGAATGGCCAGACCAAAAGTTGCAGGGAGGAATGACCCACCGAGGCACGTAAGAGCTCAAGAATTTAGAAAAGAGGAAAAGAGAGCCGAGATAGCCAGGCAAAGAAAGTACACCAAGGAAGCTAGGGAAAATAGACGAATTCCTTTCGATCTTAATATCCGCCCATGTGATCGGAGCTTAGTTAATGCAATGCGTGCCTTCTGAGCAGCTTAGGAGAGAGATCAGATGATTACCGCAAATCCTGCTGCAGATACTAAGGCAAATGCAAACAGTAGAGACCAAAATGACAATGCTCCAGGGACCATTATTTTACTTCAGAAAGATGCACCGGGCATTGACGCTGAGACAGATGGAGCGACTTCTTAGACAGGATCCTATCTTTACCTCCCTCTCTATTTTTCATCATCTGCCCTTTTTGTAGACTTATTTCTTGCATTTGAGGACAAACATTTTTTATTTGCGGTGGGGTGAGGCCCACACCTTTTGTGCTGACAGTCATGTTTTGTTCTGTATATATTTGGATTGTCTATTTTTAATTATTATTTTAAATACTGCTTTTCTGTGGATGTTTGAGCTCATGGCTCCTGTTGTTTTAATTGCAAAAACAATTTTGATCCTTCAAAAAAACTTTTCGCCACCTCTTGTGCTGAAAGTGGTTGTTCTTTTGCAAAAATTTAAGTCTTGGCAGTGATCAATACCGATGACTTGAATAGTGCTCTCAATTGAACAAACATGAATGCATGGCTACGACGAGGCCATATGAAATTACATAGACAATATGTGCACTCTTTGCATCTTGTTGTGATTAGCCATTTATCGAATTGACTTTCTTGTGAGGACCGTTGCACGCTAGCGAACGTGTCTAGTCTTGTTTAACTGAAGTATCGATGCCTTGTGTGATTAGCTTACTTCGACCCTTGCATGAATAAACCTAGAATTTGCCCTATTATTCTGATTGATTTAGAAAGGTTTACTCTTGAGATGATCTTAGGCAATTTTAATGAGTATGAGCCAATTTGACATATACCTCTTTTTGTGGCCTACCCGTGAGCGTATGAAACTCTCTTGAACACCCCTAGAGCCTATCCTCCTTTGGAAGAAACTTAATGAAACTTAGACTTTTTTTCATTCACTACCTATAATCCTCTTGAGATGTGTTTAGTGAATAGCCAACTTAGGGAAAAAGTCTATGTTGGGGGTATGGTGAAAAGGAAAAGGTAAAATCAAGAAGTGCAAGAAAGTTTCCTGAACCTATTGTATTGCAAAACAAAATGAAAACACTCCATATAAAAAAAAGAGAAAAAGAAAGAGAAAGAGAAAAGAAAAGAAAGAAAAAGAAAGTCGTGCAATTAAAGTGCAAAAGAAACTGGGTTTCCAAGCAATACATAGAGAACGAATAATAGGATGACTTATGAGCACTAGAAGAAGAATTGAGAAAGGAAGGGAAGAGGATGCCTTGAGAACATCATATATCACAAGGATGAAAGTCACTGAGCCTAGAAAACCATACCTTTGCACTCAGCCCCATTACAAGCCTTAGAAAGACCTTTGTGATCTTGATTAAGCCAAATCGAAAGTCAATTGGAAAATAAGGGCAAACCTATAGGCGAAAGCAAGCATTGTATTCCTCTTTTTGAGTGTGAGCGTTGTATCCTATTCCTGATCTTACAGCGACTCATATTTGTGTGTGAATATGGAATCATTTTTTACGTGAGGGCATTTAGATACTTTTGTTGAGCTTGAACTTGCACAAGTAGCAAGTATTACGAGCATGAGAATCTTTGGTAATGGTGTATCACAATTTGAATCTTTGAGTAAACAAGTGATCCTTGCATAAGTAAATTGAGCCTTGTTGTGTGCATTCATGATTTAGTATTGTGTAGCACCGTTTGAGGCACCCTATTTGAACTGCTGAGCTTGGGTTTGCTTGAGGACAAGCAAAAGTTTAAGTTGGGGGTGTTGATGCGTCCCCAAACTGGACGCATTTAGGGCTTTATTTTAATAGAAATAGTGTTTAAATGCTTGTTTTATCTCAATATCTGATTAAAATGCTGAAGTTTTAGGTATTTACAATTTTAGTGGAAGCATGGACACTTAGGTGCAAAACGGAGCAAATAGGGCTGAAGAGAACAAGAAATGGAATCCTGCAGATCACCGAGTTCAGCTTAGTGAGTCGCCGAAGAGACATGAACCACCCTTCATTCCAGTACGCGAAACCTTGAAGGAAGTCGATCAAAAGGTGAGGAAATGAGCAGTCGGCGAGGCACCGATTAGTTTCGCGAAGCAGCACTAAAGGCAAGACACTGAAGGCGATGAGCTGACCAAAAGGCAAATTGCCGAGTTCATCGGCGATCTCGACTAATGTCGCCGAACAATCCTCTGTAGCACAATCTGTGAAAACTATAAATACTAGTTAGAATTGTGGTCTTAATTGTGGAATATTTTTAGAGTAAAAATTAATATTAGTCTATAGTATTTTTCTCTCAAGCTTGGAGAGGATTTTGTTGAGACTTGAAGAAAGGGGTTCTTCTTCCCCAAGTTGGAAGTGGGTCTTCTCTATTCACTTTCCTTTGCTTAATTCAAGGTTTAATTTCTTATACCAGTTGATTTCATTATCATGTTAGGTATAATTTATTATTTCTTGTTGTGTGGCTAAAAATCCCCATTCTTGGGGTCTGATTTAGAAAATATGGGTTGATATTCTTGTTGGGTCTTGCTTGTTGATAGGTTAGATGTATGTTAATGGTGATTTCACCTAGTGGTTATGGTTTAATCTTAAGGGTTTGTAGTTGCAAATACAAAGCCACCCATGTGTTTTCGCCTTACCCGAAAGGGAGGTCACGAAACCAAAACCACTAGACTTATGGCCTAAGAAGTGGGTCAACATGAGGTTCGGCCCGAGAGGGTGAGCCCTAGTCCCATATCCTAACACTTAGCTCGGAAAAGTGAGTAGGGTAAGGCGTAGGCTGGTCTTCATGCAGGAAATGGGTATCCAAGAGGAACGCATTCGAAACAGGGTAAGTTGCCCAAGAGGGAACTTATTTCCATTTAAAGCTTAGCCTAGTCACTATTATCTTGCAAATTTCCTATTGAGAGCATGTACTCAACAATTTATCTCAACTTGTATTGCAGTCATATCCCAAGAACCTTTCCCCATACTTGATTTGCTTGTTTATTTTGCTGTTTGAGTACTTGTTACAAAACCCCTTTTGATATTCGACATTTTTGTGTCACGTCTTTTTAATTTACTATGTCTTTTATCACAAATGTAAGAACTACGACTAACTTGAATGAAATTCTAATTGGTTGTTAATTCTCAAAAGCGCACCCTTGGGACACGATCGCAACCCTCGGTTGGGTTACTATATTATTGACTATCGTAGACACCCGTATCGTAGGATAGTGTCGTTAGTCATGATAAGCATCAGCTACTCAATTGGTAACTACTGAGGAAGAGAGGGTCCGTTTATTTATTAAGGGACTAAATTTTGAGTTGCAAGTATTATCAGTTCATATGACCTCTGCAGGGAAAAGCTTCAATGAGGTAACACCCTTTGTAAAGAAAGGGGGTGATGCGAGACAGCCAGGCCAAGGCATTGGCTAAGAAAGCCAAAAATTTAGGCAACTTTCAGGGGTCTTACTCTAGAGGTTCAGGGAGGCCAACACTTGCATCCCAGCCAATTCAGTCCGCTATGCCAGCCTCTACAAGTAATTACTCCGAAACTCCACCTCAGAATTTCATTCAGGATAGCCAGGGAGTCAAGTCTTCGGCGGGCAGCAAGCCATACTTTGATCATACATGTTACAACTGTGGAGAACCTGGGCATATGAGGAGAGATTGTCCCCACCCGCGCATGATGGATTCCGCGCACCAGCAGACTAGAGCAGTTGTACCCATGGGAAATGGTAATAATGGTCGAGGGCATCCACATGGTAGGAGAGGAGGAAATCAGCGAGGCCGTGGAGGTAGGGGAAATGGTAACGAAGGCATAGGTACAGTGCAACCAAGACCCGTCACGATGATGGGGCTCACTGTTATGCCTTTCCGAGTAAGATCGAGGTAGAGGCATCTGACACAGTGATCACATGTAATATTCCTGTGTGTGACTGGATGGCTAATATGTTATTTGATCTGGGTTATACTTATTCTTATGTATCCGTGCATTTTGCCTCAGCATTTGCTATGATTTGTGATATACTTGATGCCCCCATCCATGTTTCTACCCTAGTTGGAAAGTATGTCATAGTCACCCATGTCTATCGTGCTTGTCCTATTTTGTTTATGGGTTTTCCGACTTAAGCTGATTTGGTGATTTTGGATATGACTGACTTTGATATAATCTTAGGCATGACTTAGTTGTCTCCCTATTATGCTGTGCTTAATTGTAATACTATGTTTGTAACTCTAGAAATTCTGGGAAGGCAAAAATTAGAGTGGGAAAGGGTGTACAAGTCTAAGCAAGCTAAGATCATATCCTCCATGCGGGCTAGAAGACTGGTAGGGCAGGTTTGTTTAGCTTATTTGGCTCATATTCAAGATGTTGAGGTTGAGTCTCTATCATAGAGAAGTATTTCCTACTGATTTGCTTGGTATGCCTCCGGATAGAGATATAGATTTCTGCATTGATTTAGAACTTGGTACTCGTCCTATTTCCATCCCTCCCTATAGCATGGCTCCGACAGAATTAAGAGAGCCTAATGCTTAAATCCAAAAACTTCTTGATAAATGATTTATTCATCCTAGTTCTTCCCCATCGGGTGCCCCAGTTTTGTTTTTTAAGAAAATGGCTAGTAGTATGAGAATGTGTATAGAATACCGACAATTGAATAGGGTCACATTTAAAAATAAGTACCCATTGCCTCGAATAGATGATCTTTTTGACCAATTGCAAGGTGCATCAATTTTCAGTAAAATTGATCTAAGGTATGGTTACCATCAGTTAAAGATTAGGCCTGAGGATGTGCCCAAGATGACGTTTTGAACCCTTTATGGGCACTATGAACTCCTAGTTATGTCTTTTGGTTTGACTAATGCGCTCACAGGCTTTATGAGTTTAATGAATGGTGTGTTCAAACCATTTTTAGATTCATTCTCCATAGTCTTTTTTGATGACATTTTGGTCTATTCGAAAATTGAGGAAGAGCATGTCGACCATCTTCGTATTGTTCTGGGTGTTCTTGTGAAACAAAGGTTGTATACAAAATTTTCTAACAGTGAATTTCGGTTGACTTCGGTTGCATTTCTGGGACATGTAGTTTCGAAAGAAGGGGTAATGGTAGATCCCCAAAATATTGAGGCGGTTAAGAATTGGGTTTGGCCTAGCTCTATGATGGAAGTTAGGAGTTTTGTGGGGCTCACTAGCTACTATCGTCGATTGGTTAAGAACTTTGGTTCTATTGCCACTCACTTAACAAATTTGACCAAAGAAGGGATACCATTTGAATTGACTGAAAAATGTGAGGAGAGCTTCTAAAAGCTCAAGACTCTATTGACCACTACACCTATTCTAGCCCTACCAGTTGAAGGTAAATATTTTATTGCTTATTATGATGTTTTTCATTCTGGTTTGTGCTGATGCAGAATAAGAATGTTATAGCTTATGCATCGCGTCAATTGAAGGTGCATGAGAGAAATTATCCAACACATGATTTGGAGTTGGCAGCGGTAGTGTTCGCTCTTAAGATCTGGCGGCATTATCTCTACGGTGTTAAGTGTTAAGTGTTTACTGATCATCGTAGTTAGCAACATGTGTTCACTAAAAAGGATCTGAATTTGAGATAGCGAAGGTGGATGGAGTTACTCAAGGATTATGATTTAACCATTTAATACCAACCGGGTAAGGCTAATGTTGTGGCAGACGCCTTGAGTCGAAATGCGGTGAGTAGGGGTAGTCTAGGTTGCTTGGGTATAACCAAGCGACCTTTCGCTAAGGAAATTCATACCTTGGAATCTAAAATCATGCAATTGGGCATCTCAGAAAAAGGAGGGGTGTTGGCGAGCATCAAAGTTAGGGCCACGTTTATTGAACAAAATCAAGGCCAAGAAATTTGAGGATGAAAATATGAATGAACTCTAGAAGAAGAATGTGATTGGTGAGGCACAAGAAACCACTCTTGATGTGGAAGGTGTGCTCAGTTTTAAAGGAAGGATTTGTGTTCCTCGATTGGATGACTTGATTCAGAAATTGTTGATAGAATCCCATGGTTCCGAATATTCAATTCATCCGGGTGTGACCAAGATGTATCGAGATTTGAAGCGAATATATTGGTGGTCTGGCATGCCGAAGGATATAATGGGGTTTGTGGCTAAGTGTCAAAATTGCCAACAAGTGAAATATGAGCATCAAAGGCCTGCAGGTTTGCTTTAGAGAATGCCAATTCCGGAATGGACGTGGGAAAGAATAGTCATAGATTTCGTGGTTAGTCTTCCCAAGACTTTGGGGAAGTTTGATTCTATTTGGGTAGTGGTGGACAGATTGACTAAGTCATCCCATTTTATTCCGGTAAGAATAGATTATAATGCTGAAGAGTTGGCTAAGGCTTATGTGAAACAGATAGTGAAGTTGCATGGGGTGCCCTTCTCCATCATCTGAAACCGTGGTACGCAGTTTACCTCCAAGTTTTGGAGGAAGTTACATGATGAATTGGGCACACAACTCACCTTCAGTACAACTTTCCATCCGCAATGGACGGACAGTCAGAGAGGACTATTCAAGTGTTAGAAGACATGTTGAGGGCATATGTGATTAATTTTGGAAGGAATTGGGACAAATTCTTACCTTTGTGTGAATTCTCCTATAATAATAGTTATCACTCCAGCATTAATAGGATACCATTTGAGGCACTTTATGGTAGGGGATGTAGATCACCCATAGGATGATTCGAGGCTGGAGATGTGAAACCTTTAGGAATTGATTTAGTGAAGGATGCTCAAGATAAGGTGAGAAGTGTTCAAGATAAGTTTTTAGTAGCCCAGAGTAGAAAGAAGAAGTATGCAGATCATAATGTAAGAGACATGGCATTTTAGACTGGTGAGAATGTTCTTCTTAAGGTATCACCCATGAAAGGGGTGATGAGATTTGGCAAGAAGGGCAAGCTAAGTCCACGATACATTGGCCCCTTTGAGGTTCTTGAATGTGTAGGGCCAGTGGCTTATAGATTGGCTTTACCTCCTAACCTACCGAGAGTTCATCAGGTATTCCATCTATACATGTTGAAGAGATATCATGGTGATGGGGATTACATCATAAAATGGGACTCAATTGTGTTAGACAAAGACCTTCAGTATGAGGACGAACCGATTGCAATTCTTGATCGTGATGTGCGTAAGCTGAGGACCAAGGAGATTAAGTCCGTGAAAGTTCAATAGAAGCATCGTCCAGTTGAGGAAGCTACTCGGACTAAGCATCTGTATCATCCCTAGCAATATCTTCGGTCATAATAGCTGGAGGAATCTCAGAATTGTCTGAGAAATCTATACCCAGAACCTCCAGAAGCTCCACAGTGCCGAATAATATCGAGCGATCCGTGGATTTCAGATCATCCACATCGCGCCTTAGCCAAAGAATATTGGCCTTCAAGGTCTTCAAATAGTCAGAAACACCTTGTCTCTACTCACAAGCCTCCACTCTCAGAGTGAGGGCTTCCAAGGTTAGTCCATGTGCATCGATCATATATTTTTGTTCTCTTAATTAAGCTCTGATTGGGGCTAAAGCAGCACCAATTGCCCTCTCAATCAGCCCAGGTACAACAACCTCTACTCGGGAGGTACAAATATTAACAGACTGAGCAAGGTGCCCATCTGGTATAACATAGCCTAGGTGATTGGGGGTCAATAAAAAGCAGCAACAACAGTAGTAGGAAGGGGAGAAATAGTAGAACCGTAAGGGACAAAAGTGAAAGTTCTAGGTGTACCTGTAGGCTCACTAGCCTGAGTAGGAAGGATTGCCTCTGTCGGCAAAATCTCCATATCAACTACCGGGGAAGTATCCACCGTGCAGCTCCTCCTCTTAGTCTCATCCCGCATATACTCGGCCTCTATCCTCTGGATGTTAGTAGAGGAAGTGGGAGTCACTTCCACATCTATTTTTGTAATCAAAGAAACTCGGGCACACCTGCACAACACTGTAATCAAGATTGGGAATGGGAGAGAGGTCTGGCTCTGCTTGGCCCTCATGGCCATCTCTAGCTCAATGATCATACTGAAATTATGTCTTTGTCGGTCCAAGATACAGCCCAATAAATCAGCCTTCCAATGCTGGAGTATCGACTCATTCTGTGATGGCATCAATGTGTTGCTGATGAACCCAATCCAATATCTAGCCATACCTGCAACACAACATCGAAGAAATAAATACGTTAGAAACAGTTTGAAAAATTATCCACTTTTAAAAGTATGCAGAAAAGCTCACCGAGTAGTTTGACGAGTCACCAAACCCTTTTGGTGAGCCTAGTCGGTCTCGCCGAATGTTTCAGAATAAAAATTCTCAGAAATCAGAACAAGAGAAGGGAGATAAAAAAGGCATTCGGCGAGCTCAGGTGTATCACTGAATATTATAGAATGATTTCCACAATTTTAAAGATAAAAAAAAGGGTGATCCAGGGTTCTTTAGGCGAACCGTCAAACCATTCGGCAAGCTCTACCCAGCTCGTAGAACAATCTGTCGTGCCACACTTTGACCCCGATCTTCAATTTCTAGCATGCAGCCCACGAGAACAAAATTAAACACCTTTTTTATGGAATTAAGCCCATACCCAATACATTAATGACCTCGGGGAACTCAGACTTCCCCTGATTTATCTAAAATTCACCAATCGACGTCTTTTTCCCTTAAGAATGACGTCATCCACACTATCATTGGGCAAAATCAGTCAATCAGTGCAAAATGGGTTACTCGGACTTCACCCAATTTAAACCCAACAAGTTAACAACACAACCCACATTGTTAATTAGGCACACACATGTGATTTAACAATTATAGGTCAATCATAATCATAAACACGAAACAACAGCGATATACACTAACTACAAGCATTCAAATAATTACTACTACACAGATTCAACTACAGGGCAACAATTATGCATTTGAAAATACCAAAATTTAAAGGGGGGCTCAGATAACCAACCTTAACCGAATGCTAGGCTGGCAAATCGGAACAATGAGAAAAGTCCACCCAAGCAATTTATCCCACAAAAAAATGCAAGAAAAGCAAGTACAAAAATCTAAAGTGCGATTGTGAAAGCGTAAAAGTCATAAAATAAGAAATGACGGAAGTGTTTGAATTTTAAAATGGGTCAACCTTTCATGACCCTTCAGTTCGCGTGCGAGTCGGTGATTGTTACTTATGTCGCTGACCATTCAATGATGCGCCGAATGGCTCTTTTGTCCGACAATATTTTCAGAACGTCTAGCTAACTAGTTGGTCCATACGACGATCCAGATCGGGCTTGCCAACCTGTTTGACGAGTCACCGACGAGTACCTAGGCTCTTATAATTGCTCTTTTTTGAAAAATTTCAAATTTTAAACCTGCACATTTAACACCCATTTTTCAACCAACAATACTAAAAGTTTAAAAACTTGGGTTGCCTCCCAAGAAGCGCCGTATTTAACTCTGTGGCACGACGAAGATACACTTCCACGATTCATTCTTTGGGTTGGCCTTGGTATCACTCGGTAATCCTCCTTTTGGCCTTGGATTCAAATGAGTCTAGATTTGACCAATTTGTGCTTCAAGTTGCTTAATGGACACCGAGTGAGAGGTAACCGTCTGGTTCGGATTTGAGAATCAAAAGCAACTCTTACACTCTCAAAGATAAACACATGCATTACTCTACCCATAGGCTTTCCCGTATTTTATAACAAACATGACTTTCAGCTCACTCAAAACCAACATTAACATTAAACTCAATGGATTACAAACCAATATACACCAACATAAAACTAATAGTCACAGAGACACAAAAATGACAATAATATCCATAAAACAACCCAAAAGAGGTAGGTATAGAAATACCTCATCCCGCCAAACTAAACTAGCAATTGTCCTCATATGCTAATAAATAAAAAGTCTAAACAAAAAAAGAAAGAGAGTCAAAGTTCCTCCTACCAGGCTAAGCCTAGGGTGAACTATACATGTCGATGACTCTGTCAGTCTGGGCATCAGTACCCAGCTCAACATCATCCTTCTCTCCACTGGAGCCCACCATCGACATGTCCAACAGGGATGCCTCCATAACTATTTGTACCATAGCCTATTCGAGGTCCTCTAAATCATCGTATACCGTTGGATCTCGAACACCTAGCTTCTCTTCATCAGTCTCAGCCTCGGACTCAACATACACATCATCCTTAGCAATATATCCGATCATAGTAGCGGGAGGAATCTTAGAACTAGCCAAGAAATTTGTACTCGAAACCTTCGGAAGCTCCACAGTGCCGAATAACATCAAGACATCCATGGATTTCAGCTAATCCACATCGCGCCTCATCCCAACAATATCGGCCTGTCACATCTTTAGAAACAATTTGTTCCTACTCACAAGCCTCCACTCTCACAGAGAGGGTATCCAAGGACAAACCATGCGCATCGATCATCTCTTTGTGCTTTCTCAACTTAGCCCTAATCGGGTTTAAATAAACAACAATTGCCCTCACTATCGTACGACATCCAACCTGGGAGGCACAAATATTAGTAGACTAGGCCAGGTAGCCCATCTTGTGTAATATAGCTTGGGTGATCGGGGGTCTAGAATAAGTAGCAACTACAACAGTAGTAGGGGGAGAAGTAGTAGAACTACACGGGACAGAAGTTAAAGTGCTAGGGGTACCTATAGGCTCACTGTCCTAACTAGGAAGGATTGCCTTTGTCTGTAATATCTCCATATCAACTACCGAGGAAGTATCCACCATTGCAACTCTCTTCCTCTCAGTCTCATCCTGTATATACTGGGCCTCTATTCTCTGAATGTCAGTAGAGGATGTGGGAGTCACTTCCACATCTGTCTTTTCAATCAAAGGAACTCATGCACACCTGTATAGTGATGAGTCCTAGATTCACTCATTTAGGGCTTTATTTGAATATATTTAGTGTCCTCAACTGCTTATTATGTGCCAATAACTAATGTAAAATCCTTGATTTATAGGTATTTGGATTGAGGAACAAAGCATGGACACACATTTGCAAAAAGGAACAAAGTGAGCTGAAAGAACGAAGAAATGAAGGCCTGGTGATCGTCAAGGCGCCTAATGGCCACTACTTTGCCAAAATTTCCAGTGTACCAAGCCTTGAAGGAGAAAATCATGTTGGTGAGAGAAAGGAGCAGTCGGCGTGTCACCGAGTGGTTCCGCGATGTAGTGTTGAATCACCCAAAGTTACAGAACTTAAAGGTGCTAAAGTCCAAAGGTAGAAAGGCGATGAAATGAGCCAAAGGGCAGATCACCAAGTTGATCGGTGAGCCTGACTTACTGCGCTGAATGACCCTTCGCATCATATTTTTGGTGACTATCAATACATTTTCAAACATTTAGTTTAGTATCTTTTATCCAGAAATCAGAGCTTTTATCATTATCAAGTATCTTATTTTTGAACTCTGAGTATTGAGACAAGTTTCCCTTAGCTTTGAAGCATCAAAGTTTTCCATTTTTGAGAAATTGGAAGTAGGTCTTTGAGATTCTTCAATTTAGACCTTTGTAAAGAGAATTAATCATACCCAGTTTATGGAAACTCAGTTTGGTAACGATTTTCATCTTTTTATGATGTCTAGCTAAAACCCCAATTCTTGGTGTGTGATTATATGATTATGGTTGATTTATCTTTTGGGTATTGCTAATTGTTAGTTTAAATGTTGTTTAGAAGTGATTTCAATCAGTAATTGTGGTTCAATTTAAAGAATTGTAGTTTCAAATGTAGTTCTACCTACATATTTTTTGCTTGCTCGAGAGAGAGGTTTTAAACGCAAAATTACTGAATTAATGGTCTGTGGGTATTGAGTTGTCGTGGGTTCAGCTCGAGAGAGTGAATCCTAAACCCTTTTCCACACATTCAGCTCGAGAGAGTGAATGGACTAAAGCGTAGGTTGTTCTTATTTGCATGCTCGTTGGTGTTCGAGAGAAACAACTTGATTCGGGGTAAATTGTTCAAGAGAAAGTTTATCCCCACTAAAGTCTAGCTTATTCACTGATTTACAACAATTTTCTAACAGTTGCAGGCACCGATTTGTCTATACTAGTGTATAATTCAATCACATCCCAAGAACCCGTCTTTTTATTGTTATTTCGTGTTATTTGTTATTGTAGTAGCTGATAGTTAAAACTAAAACCTCCTTTGTTACTTGACATTTGTGTTACCCCTTGATTTATGTTATGTCATTATTCGATAATGTTTATTTCTATGGCTGATTTAAGCTTATTTCTAGCCCATACCCAAGACTTAAGTGTCTTTGATAGCATTATTCGATCACACAACTTTGTAATCAGGTCTTGAAATGGGAGAGAGGTCTAGATCTTCTTGGCCCTGGTGGCCATCTCCTGCTCGATGATTAGACCAAGATTAAGTCTCTTTCGGTCCAAGATATAGCCCAATAAAGGAGCCTTCGGATGTTGGAGTATTGACTCGTTCTGTGATGGCATCAATGTGCTGCGGATGAACGCAAGCCAATATTTGGCTCCCACGTTTAGATCCTTCTTCTCAATAGGAACCACCACCTCAATACATGGCAGTGTAATGTGGGTAACTAATGGAGCCAACCAACCCTTGAAGATGATCCACCAAGAAGTGGATTATGTTCATTGTAGAACCCAACACCTTATTGATGTCGGTGTTGTTGCATTTTACTTTCCATCCCTGCACAACCACATGGTTCACAGGCTTGAATGAGCTGGCCTTCTTCTTCCCTTTAGGTACTAAATTTCCATATTCGATATAAAATTCTCAAACCCACGTAGGAATATAGAAGCCTCGGGGATTTGTTAAAATCTCAAACTTGTGGAAATGGATAGTGTTCCACACCTCCGTGTACTCGTCTACTACTCCGTTAGTAGACAATCACTTCTCCTCTATAGTCGTCCTCAAACCCTCGGCCTTCAGTCTATTCAATGATCGGGTTAGGGGTGCCTAAACTTGTGGCACCAGACGAACCTGCTCGAGGAGAGTCTGATCATCCTCCAGTTGTGACACGGAGGTCGGCGATCTATCACCCGAGTTGCCCTCACTTACTGAAGTAGTAAGGTGAGTGGCATAGAATCCCATGCTATCAGAGCTCTCCAACGTTGGTGTTGTCACCACGAGACCCTTTTCCTTTCCGTTTCCCCCTTTTGGAAGAAGTTTGGCTTGTGTAGGTCGGGAGGGTGCAGCATCCTCATTAATAACAGTGCCCCATGCACACTTTCGGGGCGGTTGATTTCTCCAAGATACCTTTGGTCTAACCATACTTGCAACACGAAATCTAACAAATAAATACATTATAAACAGTTCAAAAAATTATCAGCTTTGAAAAATATGCAGAAAATCTCATCGAGTAGTTGGCGAGTTGTCGAAGCCATTTTTTGGAGCCAAGTTGGGCTTGCCAAAAGTTTCAGACAAAAAATTATCAGAAATCAACACGAGTCAGTGATGTCCAGGGACATTCAGAAAATCGCCAACACCATTCGGCGATCTAGAAATAGCTCGCCGAATGTTACAAAACATTTTCAAAAAAAATTGGCATAGAAGGGAGATAAAAAGGGCATTCAGCGAGCTCATGCCTATTGCCAAATAATACAGAATGATTTCCACAAATTAAAATATAAACAAAGAGCGATCCAGGGGTCTTTAGGCGAACCACCGAACCATTTGACGAGCTCAACCCAGCGCGCCGAACACTCCGTCGTGCCAGATTTTTACCCCGACCTTCAATTTCTAGTCTGTGGCCCATGAGAACATCATTAAACACCTATTCTATGTAATTAATACCATACTTCATACTTTAATGACCTCGGGGTACTCACACTTCCCCCAATTTGTCCAAAATTGACCAATCGACGTCTTTGGACCTTAAGAATGACGTCACCCGCTCTATCATTAGGCAAAATCAGTCAATAAATTCAAATGGGGTCACTCAGACTTCACCCAAACTAAACCAAACAAGTTAACAACACAAACCACATTTTTAATCAAGAGTACACACGGAATTCAATAGTTATACGCCAATCATAATCATAAAGACGAGACAACAGAGGCATACACTAATAACAAGAATTCAAATAAACAGTACTACGCAAATAGAACTACAAGGCAATGATCAGACATTCGGAAATACCAAAATCTAAAGGGGGGAGGTCAGAAAACCAACCTCAACAGTAGATAACTGAATGCTAGGCTAGCAAATCTAAGCAAGAATAAGTAAAATCCACCCCTGAGCAATTAATCCCACATAAAGATCCAAGAAAAGCAAGTACGAAAACCTAAAGTGCGATTGTGAAAGCTTAAAAGTCAAAAAAAAGAAATGAGGGAAGTATTTGAATTTAAAAATGGTTCAGCCATTCATGACTCTTCAGTTCGCCCGCGATGATGCGCCGACCATTCGGTGTTGCACTAATTGGCTCTTCTGTCCGCCAATTTTTACAGAACCTGTAGCTAACTAGTTGGTCCAAACTGCGATCTAGTTCAGGCTTTCCAACCTGTTCGGCGAGTCGGCATCTGGTTCCTGGGATCGTCTAATTGCTCCTTTTCCTAAAATTTCTAATTTTCAACCTGCTCATTCAACACCCGTTATTCGAAGAACAATATTAAAAGTTCAAAAAAATGGGTTTCCTCCCAAGAAGCGCCTTATTTAATGTTTTGGCACGACAAAGATACGCTTTCACGAGTCATTCTTCAGGTTGGCCATTGTACCACTCGGTAAGCCTCCTTTTGGCCTTGGATTCAAATGAGTCTCAATTTGACCCATTTGTGATTCAAGTTGCTTAATGGACATCGTTTGAGAGGTGACCATCTCGTTCAGAGTTAAGTCGTGTTCTCTCATTTCTTTGAACACTTTGTCCGACCCTTCCACTTTGTTAAGAATGTGTGCAAGCATATCTTCAATGCAGAAATATTTTGAGCCAACCCTTTGTTCTTTCGGCTTTTGACGCTCATGGGGAGGTACATATCTCTCTTTTTCATTATCTCACTACTTCCAGTTTGTACCACAGTCACGTCACTCCCTATCAGGGTCCCTCCAACCTTCATCATGCTCTCTATTCCAACCTTGGTTCCCGCCTAACCTTGGATAATTTTGGCTGAAACCTCCTCCCTGTTTTGATAGAAAATGCACTTCTTCATTGTACAAAGCTTTAAAGTGCGCTTCATCAAGATTTACTCCGCTAACTTCAACTGCATTCACAGCCATAGAACCACTACCCATGACTTGCTTTGACAAAAGATCTATTTGGGTCATTATTTTATCCATGTTTTCATCCCGCTCTTGGTCCATTACTATTTGTTCCTTTGTCATTCTGAAAGTCAAAGGAGACACTTGGTATTCCCTTGTGTACCAAGCCTGGTTTATCTTCGTCATTCCATTATGAAGGTTTGAAGCTATTTCAAAAGGTTGCTTTATAATTCCTCCTTGGACAAGCTGGTCAACTACACCTTTGCTGACCGAATCTAGACGCCGGTAGAAATGTTGTAACAACACATTGTCCAGGAGTCCATGAGTTGGAAATTGGAGAAACAACTCCTGAAGCCTCAGCCATGTTTCATGGATTGGTTCCCCATCTAGACGTTTGAAGCCCTGCATAGTATCTCTCAATTCCATCATCTTTGAAGTAGGGAAAAATAATAAGGAAAATGCCTCAGTAAGCTCTTCCCAAGACGTAATCGAGTCTCTTGGTAGGTTAGCTAGCTAATTTAGCGCTTTCCTCAACAAAGAAAAGGGAAACAACCAAAGTTGGACTGACTCTTCAGATGTTCTTGAACAAAAATAAACTACACATATCGACAAAATTCTGAATATGGTCATGGGGATCCTCATGAGCCAGCCTTCCGAATAAACCCTTCATTTGCAATAGTTGAAACATCGTGCTCGTCACATGGAATACCACATTTCCCACGACCGGAGGTAAATGAATAGAACCTACACCTCCCAATTAAGCTTCATTGAGATCATTCAAGTTATTGATGTCATCTTGATGTCCAAGTTGGCTACCGTTGCTTCCGTTGACACTCATTTCGTCACTTGTTTAAGAACAACCAATAGTAAACACAAAACAAAGTAAGTCAATTTATCTACAAACAAGATTAGACAAGAACCAAACTTCAGTAAAAGAATTCTAAACACCACCTCCTCGGCAGCAGTGCCATTTTTTATAACGCTCAACTACACTTCATCTTATTCTAAGTGTAAGGTATCACAATCTAGTATAAACCCAATAAAGACTTGGGATCGATCCTACAGGGAGTGATACTATAGAGAATTCAATTACAAAGTGAAAAGCATGCTTTAATCAGTTGTAGGAATAGAAATTATCAAAAAAATTAAAATAAATTGAAGGGATTGACAACTAGTGTCAAATGGGGGGATTGGATTTTTCAAGTAACAACTACAAAATAAGGGGAGTAATCAAGTAGATAGGGATCCGTGGGATGTGATCGATTAATTGCCAATTTTTCTGTACGGGTGATTATTAATTACTAAAGATCGTTGAACTTTAGCAGGTATGCTAGAATTTAGATGCAATAGCCATCTATCTCTTGATCAACTATTAGGATTCAAGTGATTTCTCTAAAACCTCAACAAGCATAACAATTCAAAACAACCTAAAACCTCAATTAATCTACTCTCTCGAGCTACATTGGTAGGATCGAATTTAGGATTCACTTTATCAAGATTAACCCACAATGCACAATACTCAATCACTACAATCATTAATTTATAACCTTAATTTTAAAACCTCTTTCTCAAGCAAGCATATAATATTAGGCTAGAAACTGCATTTGCAACTACAATTCATGAATTAAAACTCAGTTATCAATTGAACGCACTTCAAAACAACAATTAAATTAACAATTACTAACACCCATAAGCTAGTTGAGACAATTAATCACATAATCACACCCCAAATAATGGGCGTTTTAGCTACACATTATAAAAATGAGGAGAATATTACCAACTATCTTCTCCATCAACTGGGTAACAAGATTCGAGTCTTCACAATGCTTCAAATTAACTTCAAAATCAAAACCTAATTTAAAATTCTACTAAAAAACTCTCAAAACAGTGTTTGGGATAAAAAAAAACTCAAAGTTAGAACTCTCAACACTCAGAACTTTTTCTCAAAATTTCGGAACTTCTTTACCTATTTAAAAATTTGCATTTGTACACTTCCAGATTTTAAATTTTTGGGTCGATCATCGGAATTAGTCGAGCATCAACGACCAGGTCGGCGATGCGCCAAGTGCCGTTCTCTATCGCCCTCTTGACTTGCCTCTTCACCATTCAAACCCTGTAACTTTAGGTGATCCAAATCCTTATCGCTGATCCATTCAGCGGTTCGCCGAAGGTCAATTACCATCACCGAGTGTGTTTTTCCCAAGAGCTGGCACGTTGTAACTTTTGGCGAGCTGAAGTACCACTCGACGAGTCTCCTAGTGGTCTTGGCAATCGTCAACTTTCCTTATCTTCATCTTTTCCTCTTTTCCACTCATTTTTGCCCGATAACGTCCTTACCTTGCTTTTTTGTCTTCCTAGTTGCAAATGAACACATGAACATCAGTTCAGAGCATAAGATAGACAATGAGGACACTAAAACTATGATTATTAAGTGATAAATGAGTCGAAATCTCAGACTCATCACATATGTGCAAAATATACTTTGCCATTAAGACCTGAACAAAATGGTGTCATAGAAAGGCGTAATTGAACACTTGTTGATAAGGTTAGGAGTATGATGAGTAACTACTCATTATCCAAAGCATTGTGGATGTATGCTCTTAAGACCATTGATATTTATTGAACAGGATTCCTAGTAAGGCAGTTCCAATGACCCCTTTTGAACTGTGGACTAGAAGGAAGCCTGGCTTAAGACACCTGTATGTTTGAGGTTTTCAAGAGGAAGCTAGAATTTATAAACCACATGAAAAAAAATTACATTCTCGAACAATAATTGGTTACATTATTGGTTATCCAGAGAAATCCAAAGGTGTAGGTTTTACTGTTAAAATCATAGTTCGAGAATTGTTGAAATTGGTAATGCAAAATTCATCGAGAATGGTGAAGTTAGTGGGAGTGTTGAACGACAAAGTGTCGAAATTAATGAGGTAAGGGTAAATATTCCATTACCCATGAACGTATCTACTTCCGCACCAATAACAAATGTTGTTCCTCTTGTTGAAGAACACTTTAACAATGTTGAACAACATATGGATGAAACACTTCAATATGGAACTAACTCACAAGTATTTGACGCAAATGAACCACAAACAATGCCATTAAGAAAATCTCAAAAAGAATGAAAATTGGCCATTTCAGATGATTATGTGATTTATTTGAAAGAGTCAGATTTTGATATTGGAATTAATAACGATCCGATTTCATTCTCACAGGCCATACAAAGCACTGAGTCTGATAAACGGATTGATTCTATGAATGAAGAGTGAAAATCCACGGAATACAACAAAGTCTAGGATCTCATTCAATTACCAGAAATTTCTAAAAGAATTGAGTGTAGATGGTTCTTCATGACGAAAGACAATTCTAATGGTAATATTGATCGATATAAAGCGAGACTTGTTGCCAAGGGATACACCCAGAAATGAGGCATTAATTATAAAGAGTCCTTTTCACCGGTCTCAAAGAAACACTCAATAAGAATTGTTTTGGCTTTGGTAGCTCATTATGATTTAGAGTTACACCAAATGGATGTGAAAACTGCCTTTGTTAATGGAGACCTCGAGTAGGATGTCTCTATGGATCAACCAGAGGGTTTCCAAATTAAAAGAAAAGATCAAGTGGTGTGTAAGCAAAAGAAGTTAATATATGGACTCAAATAAGCCTCATGACAATAGTATATAAAGTTTAATGATACCATAACATCTTTTGGATTTAAAGAGATTACCGTTGACTGGTCTATATACCAAAAGATAAGTGGGAGTAATTGTAAATATTTATTCTTGTATGCTGATGACATTTTACTTGCTGCTAATGATTTAGGCATATTGCGTGAGACAGAAGACTTTCTCTCTATGAACTTCGAAATGAAAGAGATGTATGAGGCATCTTATGTCTGATGTGTAGAACAAATAGAAATGGAAACAATTTCTTACACTTCAATTGTTGGAAGTCTGATGTGTGTTCAAACTTGCAGAAGACCGAATATTAGTTTCGCGGTCGGAATGTTAGGAAGATATCAAAATAACTGTGAAATTGATCAGTGGAAAGTTGCAAAGAAAGTCTTAAGGTACCTGAAAGGAGGGAAAGATTACGTGCTCATGTATAGGAGATCCAATTACTTAGAAGTTACTGGATACTCAGATTTAGATTTTGCTAGATGTGTTGACATTAGAAAGTCCACCTTTGGTTACTTATTCCTATTAGCTGAAGGAGTGATATCGTGGAAGAGTGCTAAGCAATTTGTCATAGCTTTATCCACAATGGAAGAATAATTTGTGGCATGTTATGAAGCTACAGTTCATGCATTATGGCTACAGAACTTCATTTCAGGACATAGGGTTGTCGACACCATTACCAAGCCGCTAAAAATTTATTGTGATAATACTGCATCAGTAGTCTTCTCCAAGAACGATAAGTACTCCAAAGGTACCAAACATATGGAATTGATGTACTATAGTGTCAAGGAAGAAGTTCAGAAACAAAGAGTGTTACTTGAGAATATTAGAACTGATCTCATGATTGCAGATCCATTAAGAAAGGGCTTACAATAAAGACATTTAAAGAACATGTTCAAAGAATAGGTCCTGGTTGTACTTATGATTGATACATTTATGATGATTTTACACTCCATGCTCAATTATGTGTTTCTGATATACATTAATGAATCTCTTGTTTCTCATACTGGTATATACACTATTGTTTTGAGATATTACAAGATACGTCTCTATAAGACATTATTGGGGACCGTATTGTTATATGTTTTAAAACTTATGAACCTAGTATGATAAGTTGTTAATATAGTGGTATATGTAAGGATGTATGTAGGTTATAATTTATGTACAACCGCCATAACTCACATTAGTAGTTTGTTATATTGTGGTATGTATGATGGACATTATAGAAGATATTTATTGTATGTGCAACTAATGTTAATGAAATATTAATGTTATATGGTCATTGGGCCAAGTGGGAGAATGTAAGAATAATTCTTACTTATCGCCCAAATTTACCTGTGACCCATGTAATACCATAAATAATATTCAATTAGCAATAGAGCTCGTCCATACATTGGTTATTTGATGGACGTACCAGATTAAGTCCTAATCTCTATAACTTGGTCCTCCCTCCACCCATTAGGGTTACCACATATCTTCTATAATAAATCCATGGTTGACGGTTGTGGTAACGTAAGGCTAAGGCAAGGAGGTAGAAACCAATTTACGACTTATGCTTCCACTTCTCTCTATCATAATGTCTTCCGCATCGGGTATGTGCCCCTAACTATCTGTATGTAAGATTATTTTGTTCAAGATCCTAATGTGTATTAAAGTACTTAATCTTACAGACAACTCAAATAAGATGAGACAATGGCAGACATGAAAGACAATGTTTCTACTTCTGATGGAAGGGTCCCTCTCTACAAGAACAACAATAATATTATTCAAGTAAACAATGATTTGGCAAATGCCATTGAACAAAAAGATGGCTGATGTGAATGCCTCTTTAGAGTCAAAATTATGCAGTTTTGCACGAAAAAATATTGAAAGATTAAAAGGATGTCTCTGCTTGTTTTGACAAAATTATTTGGGCACATTCAAACCTTTCCTTCCTCTAGCAGTGAATCTAATCTCTAGTCCAAAACTAGTACTACTTTTGTTACATGGCAATCACCAATAGGATTTTGTGGCTATCTATTTGGATTAAAATGATACATGTATAATATTCCCTTTTTGGCTCGGATGACTTCTGAAGATGATTAATATTATGTTTTCATTAAATCTCTTGTATTATGTTATTTTAGTATAGCCATGAATTTTAAAGTTGCCTCTCATTAATCTTTTTTATTTTTTTAGTTGAAATAACTTTACTTTTCAACTATGCCAAAGAGAGATAATAAAAGTGAGTTAAAGTTTGATATTAATAATACTAATGATATGATGATGTTGCTGATAAACAAAGAAAAACCTCATACTGTGGCTCCTTACACGTGATATGTCTAATAGAGGAATTAAAAGTTATTATTGAACATATTTAGGTATTTTATAATCTATCCACCTTCTGGTGTTTTGATGAGGGAAAGGATAGTCCCTAGATGAACTTAGGAAAATGCACATATCTTACAAAATCGTGATGTTGACTCTTAGGGTGCAGATTGCACTTGAGTACACATGTGATTACTACAATTTCTTGTATGAACTTTTCATTATATAAAATGAAAAAATTCATTGAGATATGAGGTAAGCTATATCTGTTGATCCAAGAACTATGGTACATATGAAGTTTTGATGATCAACAAATATAAAAAAAAACATGATGCAAGATGAACATGTATCAAATAAGGGTTGGAAATTAGTATTATAAATAACTATTATAAGCTACTCTCTTAACATGTAATCATGAAATGCTGGATTACAAAAGTACACTACTAGAGGTTAAGGAATCAAGTCCTTCAATGTAGATCGGAGATGATTGTTGATCAAATGCACAATAGATTTCAACTGCTTAAAATAATTTCTTGGGGAATTGATATTATGTATAATAACATGGATCAAGGAATAATAAATAAAGATGCAAATAAAACCATATTTGCACACAAGAAAAAAATATTTGGAACTAGGAGAAACAAGTGGGGGAAACACGTGATTAAAAAACCATGTTAAGTGAGGGAAATGCGTGAATATGAAACCAAGTTAAACTTCAATTAGATTCTTGGATGTTCAAACACATTCTTGTTGGATGTGGAGAACATGAGCTAGTAATTTCTACTCCTATATAAAGAATCACATCGATGTTTCTGATGATAGAAGAGGGGAGACGAGAGTGCTACATCCCATACACGACTATTGTGCGAAAGACGTATTAGATGTTGATGAATGTCACGACCAAAAAACCAGTAGTGATGACACCTGTCTTATTCCACCAAGATAGGTCATCCTAAGCCCCAACTAAAGAAGTAAATGGAAGTAAGACAAAATAAAGGATTAACATAAAGTAAATCATTGCGCATAAACATAACATAACTCATAATGTCACCAATATTGGTGTCACATGCATGTACAAGCCTTTAAGTATTACACTAGATTCAAAAGAAATACTAGTCTAAATGTCTTTATGTCAACAACATAAAAAAAACATAATGCGAGAGCAAGAGATGTCTGCTTAGATGAAAAGAAGCTAATTCATAAAAACTCCCAATGTAATCCTCAGATAAAGATGAGAAGAGCTGATCAAGATGATCCAGACTCGTAACCTACATAAATGTAGAAAGCAATGGAGTGAGTACCAAAAAATATGGTACTCAACAAGCAACCCTAACCAACCCTAAGTAAAGTAATACAAAACACATGGCCTCCAAACACACCATCAAAACCTCCACAACTACAACATGTATGACATCAATCAGCCCAACCTAACTGTTCTCACTAAAGAAAAACAGAACTTATATAAAACATCCTTACTTGCACCTTTCCCTATATAGATATATCATCACAACCTTTCATAATTTAACCATCACCATGACATATCATCACTCATAAATACCAAGAAATAAAGATGAAGTGCAATGTAAGGTAGTGCAATATCATATAGAGCGATGCATGTTTTTCCTAATGATACACACCAGCTGAATCACAGTTCGGGACCCATAGGGGACATACCAGCTGATGTACCTGACATATAACATGTATCCCGACCCCTTATTAAAGAATATGCCACAGATCGTGTGTCTCATCCCCTACTTCTCATCATTTTCACAAAGTACAATATCAATAGTGATATAGAACAAATGCAAACAGATATGTACAAATGCTTTATGAGATGATGGTAACTTACACACCAACAACAACTATTCTCAAAAACATTAAGAGATTAATCGGTTGTCGTCAACAAAAATACTGAAGTAAGAGTCGGGGTCGAATTCCCCAGAGAGTGATATAGTACAATCAATTCTGTCATGAAAGTTTGATCGTAAATAATTTCATTTGGAACAGTTCAGAAAAATAGGTTGATGATTCAACCAAATTCATGAAAAAGGGTTTTGATATCAAGAGTCGCAATTAAACTAGAACTTCAGAAATTCAAACAATTAGGAATTAATCTAGGGGTGTGGGGATTGAAATTGATGTGACATATGGTAATTATGTTGCTGAATAATGCTAAACATTCATTAAAAATTGCAGCTATCCAGATTTCTTCTTGTAATGATTAGCACAATGCACATTTCTCATCATAAGTACTATTCAAGAGATTCAATTGATCCTCAAATATTAACAATGAAACCACAAGCATTTAAAAAAATTTCTTACCTCATAGGGCAAATGAATATAGAGAGACAAAATGAATAGAATCATTAGACCAATATAATAAAAATCAAACTATCAAAACACTACAATTATACAAAAGTAAAACTGAAAGTAACAAAATACAATCAAAGGGGAAATCTTGGAGAAAGTACCCTCACCCCACCAAAATAAAAATAGCAATGTGCTCAATGCAAAAGAAAATCATAAATGTACATGAGGAGATGTATAAAAGTCCCCTTGATATACTATGCATGCGGAGTTCTCAAATCTTAAGTCAGGGAAGGGAAGGTGTCATCTTGGGCATCTGTGCCTAGCACATCTGAAGGAGGTATAATAGGATCTGAAGGAGGTATAATAGGATCTGAAGACTCCCCTCTAGTATCGACTATGGGGCTCTCCACATGAGATGTTTATATCATCACCAATACTATCATATCCTCCAAATCATGCAACTCTCTTAGAGTCTCAACAGTATGACGCTCATCCTCTTGTAAGAACTTCCCCTCATCAATCTTCTCCGCTGACTCAATACAAGCCTCATTATCATCAACATCAACAACTATATCATCATCAAGAAAGTCACTTTAGACTCTCATTCATGTTTACCCTCTTTTGATCTCATCCATAGACTATTTCTCATAAACAAAGCAACATTTACTTTTAGTCCACCATATCAAAGAAAGCAACCCATTGCAACAATCCAAGTAGCATACAACATTACAAGTAGAATTCACATCAAATGCAATTGCCATTTAGTCACAAGTACATTCATTACACGAGTCATCACGACAAAAGAGGAACCTACCATAACTACCCTCAAAGCTTACTTGTGCAATGCATGAATAAGATCCCATACTCCCATCCATGCTAAGTAAGGCTTCTGGAGTAGCAATAGTTCATCCTAGACTTGACCTTGTGGGAATTAGCCTTATCCGACATATACCATGTGAGCTTTCATGGAATCCTGTGTCATGCCCCACACCAAAAAAACGTGTCCTTCTTGCCTAAGGTAGAACTAAAATGTATTAGCTTTTTAGGTGGACCCAATAGCTAAATGACCTATGGGGGCATGTAGTTTATAGGATAAGAAGGTTGTTACTAGAAAACCCCAATCTTACTTAACGGGGGAGCTTCCATCTCATGAGATTACCTTTAGAAACTCGTCCTTACTTAACAGGTGAGCCTCTATCTCATTTTTAATATCCAGTTGGTGCTAGGCATAATTCCCATGAAGTATTTATTGAATCCTAACTTGTTTCATTAGGATAGTTCATTATACCAGGTGTGAGAATAAACTTCCGCAGTCCATGCCTTCATGTTAGATTCAATTAGGTGAGAACTAACTTTCAACATAGAATCTTTGTTATGTGAGAAAATCTTCACATTATGTTCATTATGTATTCATGAGAATAGCCTTTCAATCAATAGAATAATATCATTATAATCATGGAATAATCATGCATAAGTGTGTATGTGAGAATAGACTTTCAACAACACCACAATTACACAAAGTCACGATCACTTTACCTTCTCAAAGAGTTCTTGAAGCTTGTACACAACTTTCATAGAGCATGTATAATATCATATATTTCCCCTTTAAGGACCAAAGACCATATTCAATCAACACATCTAGAATTCATTATATTAGACATGGATATAATCATAGTTCAAGTAACTAAGTCTTTACATGCATGATATCAAATACTCATAATATAGGTCATGCTGATGAAGCCTTTCTACAATAAAACCATATACAATTCAACCTACATGATGGATTTACTCTTAAAGCCTTAACATTCTTGGTTCATTCATATTAGCTTCTACCCTCATAGCCCTAGAAATCACAATCATACTATAAACCTTACTCTCAAGAAATACCTCACATGGTCATCATGTATGCCTAATTCCCAAGATAATCTAACCACATGATTCATTCTTAACCAATTATAATCATATATCATCATGTAAAATCAATCTCAACTTTACTTAGTCATGATTCATCCTATCAGCCCCATTCTAATTAATTCATGTCTACAAGATTTAATTTTAACTAATTCATATTTATTTACTCTAATTCAAGTAATTCATCAATATTAGAAGATCACATCTAAACCCTCAAATGCCTCTTTCATGGCATAAACCAAACTATATCAATTTCACCCTAAAACCTTAGGTTAATTAAGAATACATATATAATCATACTAAAATCATGTAATTACACCATAACCAATAATTATCCACTGAATTGGGTCAATATATATAACAATACCCAATTTTAAGATCCAAATTGGGAAAATAGGGAAATTCATAGATTTTTGAGGAATTCAACTTAAAAGCATGTAAAATTATAAATATATTCATAAACAAACATAACTCAACCTTTAAAAACAAATTTGAAAGGAATCTATGAGATTGAAGTCAAACCCTAACTTTTGGATTTTCTAATTTTGAAATTGGGGGTTTTGGAAGGGCTCTATGGGTGAAGGCTACCCATAGATGAAAAGATACCATACATTATTGAAGATTCACCATGATGTTGAGGCGAAAAGCTTGATTCTTCAGCCCTAGCTTCACCTATCTTCTTCTTCTTCCTTGTAATTCCAGAGAGAGTTTATTTGGGTAAAAGTTGGTTATGGATTTTGGGTTTTGGCATTTATGAGGTGTAAGGGTTAGTTAATGACTTAAAAATTCTTATATGGGTCTATTAAAACAATATAAAATGACTCCACATTAAACTAACTAAAAAGGAAATTACTTAATTGACCCTAGCCTTGGCCGAATTTGGACAGTGTTACAAGCCCCCACTCACGACCCCCACCTACGGACTGTGGGTGGGACCACGGCCCGTCTTGGTTGGGCGTGGTTCGTGTTCTGTGGACTATTGGGAGGAGGCTTGAGCTACGGAGCTCACCCATGAAGCTTTGATGGACCTACTGTCCTGACCCAGGGGTACCCCCTAGAAGTAACATGGCGTAGATGACCCCGAAGGGGTCGCATACAAGCCCTTAGCATATCCTAAACATAAGATAATATAAAATAGGAGAAAATTTAAAACTTTTACAATCGAAGTCATTTTTCATAAATGCAAACGAAAGACTTTCTACACTTTGTCTCAAACCATCTAATAGCACTTTTTAGAATAAACTCTTGGGACACAACCCATACAATAGTCTTAACATGAAAATAAAAAATATAAAGGTAGGGTGGGTTGTGTCCTCGAACCTATGAGGACTCACAAAAATCTTCGACTCTTCTAGATCCTTGGAAACCTAACCTTCAAAGAAACTCAATATTCTCAACCTTACATTTGATTAGAATGTAGACACTGTGCGTTAGTACAAAATGTACCAAGTATGGATGCTAGCACAACATCATAAGAGCATCTCGAATGGTTAGTCAACATAAGACATATGCATAAGAGATAATAACATAATCAGCATAGTCAATAGCAAAATCTCCAATATAAGCATTATACAAACATAAGTCAACATAAGACATAGTTAATGAGCATAGGAGATAAGTCATAATAATATAAGCAAAATTGACTCTTGGTCATAAATACCATAATAGAACCATTCTCAAGTAACCTCAAAAGCATGCATGTGCAAAGCAAGATTAGCATCCCATAATACCACCCAAGCCAAGTATCCCTTTTTGGTCATACTAATCATGGTCTATAGGCATAGTTAAGTCTTAAAACTTTATACCATAAGGATACCATACTCCTAAGTAACCTCAAGGCACACTTGTGCAATGCATAAAAGGCATCCCATACTACCCTTCATCCAAAACATCACCTTAAAGTATTCCTAGTCATATTCACCCTCCTTTGGTATCACTATTGGCTTACTTCATGTAGACAATGGAATTATCACTTCTAGTCAATCCTATCTTGGAAGGCATTCATAGCAACAATCCATCAAGTATCACTCAAGTAAGACACCACTCATACGGTTACCTTTAGTCATACTTGTGCAAGGCATGAGTAGAATCCCATACTACTACTCATACTAAGTACTTCTTTAGGTCATCATACTCATGTTCCTTAATTAGAGACTATCCCTCTTTTAAAGCATGGGACCCTAGGAGACACTTTACTAAGTCAGTCTTAGTTACTTCTTGTTTTGAACCCTAAGAGATACTATCCTAGGTACATCTTAGTTAACCATGTTGGAACGCTAGGAAATGCTACTCAAAGCATTATCTAAGTTCGTTAGACTTGAACTCTTAGAGATGCTACCTAAAGCATAATCTTTGTTCATTATAAAGTTGGACCCTATGCGATACTTCTTTTAGCATGTCTAGGTTCATTATTATTATGGACTTTAGGAGGCACTACTCAAGCATATCTAAGTCCATTGATACTATTGAACATTATGAGGTCCTTCACTAACTTGTCTTAGTCCCTCATTACTTAGAACCCTAGGATATACTATATTAAGTACATCTTAGTTCATTCAGGTTGAATCCTAGAATAAACTATCCTAGGTATATCTTAGTTCATCATATTTGAACTCTATGAGATAATACTTATAGCATACTCTGAGTAGTTTGATCCCTAGTAGATTCTCCTTCAAGCATAATCTTAGACCATTACTTACATTAGACTCTAGGAGATGATACTTTATGCATAATCTTAGCCCATGAGGTTTCAACTCTAGGAGATGCTACATTGAGCACAATCTTAGTTCATTACCAATCTTGTTTAATTGGGATATAGCCTTAACCGACATGAGAACATATGAGTTATCACATAATCCCCAATGGTGTTACCCATACCATTAAGGGTTGGTACACTTGCCAAGGTAGGACCGGTTTGTTAGCTTAGTAGGATCCACTAGCTAACTTCCTACGGGGCATGTAGTTATGGGATACGGAGATTTCTACTAGAAACCCAAACTCCACTAGGTGACACTTCCATCTCATAAGATACACTTGGGGAAATCAATACTCTTTCAGGTTAGAGATACCATGTGGGAAACCCAAACTAAACTCGGTGGGAACCTCCATGAAAGTCCAAATTCAACTAGGTGGGAACCTCCATCTCATTTCAATATCCACTCGGTGCTAGGCATAAATCCCACAAGATAATCATTAAGTCTCTACTTTGACTCAAGTTTATGGAAAGGTGTTCTTGACAACCAATCTATGCTAATACCCTTTTTAGACCATGTGGGAGTAACTAACACCATCCATGACCTAGGTATAAAGTATTACTAGCCTTTGGTTCAATTAGTTAGGAAAAGTCCTTCAACCCTAGAACCATTACTATGTGAGAAGTCTTTCATGTTAAGCTCATATTCATACTTAGAATCATGTCTAGAATTTTTCATTAGACAAGGATATCATCATAACCTATGTTATTCTATCACTTCCTTCCATCTATGACTCATAAGGTGATCTAGGTAGGTAGAGGTCTCTCAACACAATTCTATTCATTAGCCTTGGATTCATATGTAGATTTTACTCTCAAACCCTTAGGATCTAAAGTTGATCATATTAGATTTTTACTTATGCCCTAATGATCATCATTCATCATTATGACTCCTCATTCTCAATGACTCTACATCATGTAATCATATTATGAACCTATATTACAAGACATTCAATCACATTCTTTAATACTAAGTTATTCTAGTTATAATTTACCTTAAAGGTTCAATTTCATCTGTACAAGTCAAGATCGACCATGTAGTATAGAGTCTAGTTCAATTTATGTCTACATATTCCTAATCTTGATCAATTACTACACACAACATTGATTTAGGAAGATTATTCATGAACCTTCAATTAGACCTCTAATGGCATCAACCGACAATTATCACATTCATTAATTTAGAGTAGGGTTTACCATATAAATCACATGAAATCATCATAATATCATTAAACAAAACTAATTCAATCATAATTAGATGTTATCAACTAGATTGGAATCACATCCAAACCCTACTCACAATGCAAGCACAACCTTTGCTAGAATTGGGTTTTTGATTTCAGAACTGGGGAAACTATGGGGCTCCATGGGTGGAAAAACCCATGGATTTTTAAGCTTCACATATCTTCAATAAAATCCCTAAAAAAATATTGAATCAATGGGGAAAATCTTAGGCCCTACCCACAATGCAAGCACAACCCTAGCTAGAATTGGGTTTTTGATTTCACAACTGGGGAAACTGTGGGGGATCCATGGGTGGAAGAACCCATGGATGTTTAAGCTTCACATACCTTCAATAAAATCCCTAAAAAAATCTTGAATCAATGGGGAAAATCTCCCTAAATTGCTGCCTTCTTCTTCTTCTTCTTCTTCTTTTTCTTTTTCTTCTTCTTCTTCTTCTTCTTCTTCTTCTTCTTCTTCTTCCTCTATTCTAGAGATATGATTTTTGGAGAGAGTTTTGGGGTCTTTAGATGAATGAGTTCTAATGGTTAGTTTGGGGTTTATTTAAGCTTATATAGGTGGTTAAATAGCCTATTAACCGACCTACATTAACCTCTAATTAATAACTAACTTAACCCTTAAACACTCAACTAAAAACTAAAAGATGAAAAGTACTAATGACTCACGCCCACCCATCCACGGATCGTGGATGGGACTAATGTCTGTGGTTTGGTCTCGTGGTTGGGGTCTGAGGCCTAAAATTTACAGGCAACTCAATCCTTGACCTACGGGGCATGGACTGATCTACTAGCCGTAGATGGCCAGATTCTATTTTGGGGTCCTCCTCAAAGACCCCTTGGGTGGCCCTTGAGGGGTCGTACCCATACGTTTAACCCCTAAAACACCTACTCTAAGTACGGGAACCATTTTTTTTTATTTTAATCCTCATATAACACTCCAAAACTCTTACCGAAGGCTCTAGAACTCATTAGTTCAACTCACTAAATTCTGGGGTGTTACAATATCCTCCACTTGGGAACATTCGTCCTCGAATGATACTTTCAACACCTCTTAAAGTCACAAATCTAACCTAGAAGCCCATTATGCATGAACTATATCTTAATACACAGCATAAAGCAAGGCAACTTCGATCCAAAACTAAACTCATTCAATGCAACACAAGGGAGTAGGAACCACTTCTACCAACCCAAAAGTGCATAGAATTCTATATCTACTTCTTTTCAATAAGGAACTAACATCTCCTAACTAAAACATGCTCCACACACACACGTTGAGCCTAAATGCAAATCAGTCTTAAAATGCATCTATTCAAGGAGGAATCTTTCAACTTCACAAACTAGGGCATGCTCATCATCAACTCATGAAGCCTATATGCTAATCTACTCAAAGAACTACAACATGAGCAAAACAATGACTATAAGTCATTTCTAACATGACCTAAGTATTTTCATGAACATGCAGATAAGGAAATCATGACAACACATAGACCACACAATAACCCTACTAGATAGGCACACTATCCCCCACTTGGGAGTAAGCCTACACCAACTTTTCTAACTATCATGCATACTAACAATAATTCCAAAGTCCAACATAACAAGTCCCAAAAGACAAGGAATCCAGAAATTTTTCTAAAACATAAAGCACATACCGGAAGGGACATGAGAAGATCACTCTTGATCTTCTCTAGATTGGAGAGCATAAAACCTATGATTACTGGGAGCATTGGACTTGTCCTCCCTCCCTTTATCCCTTAGTATTGGACAATCTCTCTTTTTGTGACCCTCATTACCACAACCATAACACCCTTCCTTTTCGGATAGACACTCACCATAATGCTTTCTTCCACACTTGGAGCAAGTATGCTTAAGCAACACGGATTCACTATTATTCCCTCTTACAGGCTTAGGCTTAGACACCCTCTCTTGGTTGGAAAGTTTTTGTTGGGTCATAGGTTGACCATATCCATTGGAGCTAGCATTGGAGAAATCCCCATCACCGGTTCTAGGTCTCTTAACTTCCCTATTTTTCTTCCTAAGCTTGGTCTACTCAACTTGTTGAGCATACACCATTAGATGTGAGATGTCCATATTATCATGAAGCATTGCCGCACGGCATTCTTCGTGCGACATTCTTCCTCAATAAATTCGAACACTCCGGTCAAAGATCGACTCATCTCATCTCTCAGGTTTGCCACTAAGGATGGAGCATACTTTGATAACTTAGTGAATTTTAGGGAATATTCTTGAGCACTCATACCCCCTTGATAAAGGTTGATAAACTCCTCAACTTTGGCTTTCCTCTTATCTCGGGGATATAACCTATCAAGAAAAGCTTTCTTGAACACTTCCAAACTTATGGGACCCTCTCTTATAGGCGTATTATCCTTCCATTGAGTATACCATACTTGGGCCACATCCTTCAATTGATAGGCGGCTTGTTCGTCTTTCTCACTAGAAGTCACACCCATTGCATCAACTATCTTGTAGATCTCTTTCACAAACTCTTGTGGATCTTCATTCACTTTGCAACCAAAGAACATATGAGGGTTCATTCTTGTGAGATCTGTCAACTTAAAATCTATGGTGCTCTCATTACAGTTTGCCCGGGGCCCAACATCTTGGTTGGCTTGGGCCGTTATAGCTTAGGCTTGAGTGGTCACAACTTGAGCTTGAGTCACCATGAGTTGAGACAATGTTTGGAGAGCCGCCCTTATTTCAACATTGGTCAGAGCCCCTTCATCATTAGGAACTTAAGGAGGAGCTTGGTTAGGACCTTGTGGAGGAACCTCTTGTTCTCCACTGTCTTCCTCATCCCTCCTAACATTAGTCCTACTATTAGCCATAACCGAAAAAACCATAGGGCCAAGGTTAGGAGGAAGAACTACTAGATCTAAACCCTATGGCACTACTTAGAGAATGAGGAAGTGAGATTTCTTAAGCATCCTATAGCCTCTTATTCATAAAATGTGGTGCGCTTCACATTTATGAACAAGACTCTACTAGATGTGGTTTCAGACATCCTAAAACCATCCCAAAACCTTATGCACTGATACCGAGTTTGTCACGACCCAAGGGTACCCCCTAGACGTAACACGGCGTAGTTGATCCCGAAGGGGTCATATACAATCCCTTAGCATATCCTGAACATAAGATAATAGAATATACGGGAAAATTTAAAACGTTTGCAATTGAAGTCATTTTTCATAAATGCAAATGGAAGACTTTCTACACTTTGTCTCAAACCATCTAATACAACTTTTTAGAATAAACTCTTGGGAAACAGCCCCCATGCAATAGTGTAAACATGAAAATAAAAGACATAAAGGTAAAGTGGGTTTTGTCCACGAAGCTATGAGGACTCACCAAAATCATCAACTCTTCTAGATCCTTGGAAACCTAGCCTTCAAAGCAATTAATGTAACGACCCGAGAGCACCCCTTAGAAGATACATGCGTATTCGACCTCTCAGAGGTCTTATTCAAGCCTTAGTTCATTTATTCCATAGATCATAAAATCACTAAGAATTTAAAACTTTTAGTCAATAAAACCATAAGACTTCAAGAGTTATCAACATTTGAAAACATCAATACACAAGTGGAACTACTAAGTCTCATTAGCCAATCTTAGACAAGAACATAAAACGTACTAAGGGACACGGCCCTTTACAAATTGAAATGAAACTTAAGTGTCTATTACAATGACTAAGAAGCTTCTAAACATAGTCCTCGAATCTTGAGGACATACCAAAGACTTGGAAGAGTGAAGTAATCCAAGCAACTCCAAAGCACAATCTCCTCCTAGCTACCACCACCTACACTTGTAGTAAATAGAAGAAAGGGGTTAGTACAACACACGTACTAAGTATGAGGATATGCAAAACATGGTAAAAGGACATTTGTTTGGAAGTTATGCTTTCATGCCATTTTGATAAAATCTTATGAACATCAACATAATAGGCACCTTACAAGTCACAACCAACAATACAAAGTCATATGCTTCACAATACCTCATAAACATACATAACCCATTTACCTTTACTTTCTTGCCTTGGACCACCACCTTAAGTAACCCTTAAGCAATACCTTTTTGCAATGTGTGGGCAATGTCCCATACCATTACCAACAGTACGGCACCACCTTAAGGTCACGCAGAGTACACTTACCATGCATACCTCAACCTTCACCAATTGATCACATGAAACATATAAGCACATCAGCCAACAAGTCACTTCATAAAACTAGAACACTCATCAAAAGTTATCCCAAGACTCACCTAAGTAAGACATGGTAAAGCAGCCCATAGTACCTCTCCATACCACACCCAAGTGATCGTTAAGGCTACAGAGGACAAGCTCTATTCACATCTCAACATAAATCATTCTTTCAACTTAATGCATTTAGACAACTTCATTCACTAGTGGCATAAGATCATCACATACATTCAATTGAACATAAGCACTTACATTCACATTAGCATGCTCAAAGACCAACACTTTGATTAATTAGTCCAAAGAGACTCATTCATTCATTATCATTACTAAGACACACCAAGATCTCCCTTAAATGTCTACTTGTACAATGTCTAGATGATGTCCCATTCCACCACCTATCCTAAGTAGTACATCCTTAAGAGACCCTAGTTCATTCATTCATCCATGTGGGGGAAGAGCCTTAATCGACATAAACCATGGAGCTTGACATGGAATCCCGGTAATACCCTTACTGGATGAGGGATCCCTACTTGCCTAAGGTAGGGTCATTCTTTTAGCCTTTACGTGGTAGAGACCACTAGCTAGTCCTATGTGGGCACATAGTTAAGGGATAAAAGGATTGCTTCTAAGTACCCACATCTCAACTAACTAAGGGGCACCCATCTTAAGGGTTGCTACTAAATACTCACATCTCAACAAACGAAGGAGTATCCACCCATCTTCATATCCTCTCGGTGCTAGACATTACTCCCCAACGGAGTTTGGACATTCATTTCATTTAGGGATAAGGATTGCTACTAAGTACTCTCATCTCAACTCACGAAGGAGCACCCATCCTAGCCCAACATTCATTCATTAAGGAAGATCTTGGATTCAAAGAAGATAAAGACTTTCATCTAGGAACCCCATTCATTTAAAGGAGTACTTTATGAGACTATCCTTACAATAGACCCAACTTTCATTCATTAACATTGACTCCCATTTTTTCATTCATTCTTCACTAGGTGTGAGAGTAGGTAAACATAGTCTATTCTAACATCACATTCATTATAATTCATTCAAAGAAGACAAGAACCAAGCATAACACATAAAGTCTCTACACAAGGTCACATTTCATGCTCTTAGACCATACACAAATTCACATCATATCACATTACCTTCACATAATCAACATTTACTCAAAACAACAATCATCCAACTTTGCCTACAAGGCCATGGTCACAACATGCTTATAAAGTAAATATCTCCCCACTTTCAAAGGGATCAAACCTTACAATTCTAACATCTACAACATCTATATATATAATACTATAATCAAATAATCTATTCACAACTTCATTATCATCATAAACCTTAGGTCACAATTGCCCATTCAAGGCCAACATCCAATATAACACAATTCACCATCAATTCCTCATAATTCAATATAGAATAGTACATAAATCAATAGCCAATAAAAATCTACACAATAATATCACATTATTAGCTCAGAATCAATAGACCCACTTTAGATCCAAAAATTAGGGTTTCAAGATATGCGAGGTTTCATAGAGTTTTTGACCTTAAAACCATCAATATTACCATAAAACATCATTTGAAATACTTTTATGCAAGGACTCAAGCTTAGAATTGAAATTTGGGGGGGTTTTTAGTGTTTTTGAAAAACATTAAAAACACTTTGATTTGGCTCTTTGATTGAAAGGAGAAGCAAAGATCAAATCCCCTTACCTTTGTGATTAATTTCCTTAGGAATTTGAAGGAGAAATAAGTAGGAACCCATCCCCTAGCTTGAAGCTTCAAATATGTCTTCCATGAGTTCTAGAGAGAGTTTATTTGAGAGGGAAGGTTCAATTTGGAGAATGAGGTCTAAGTCTAGGTCATGGGGGTTTTTTAACCCTAAAATAGGTAGAATAACCATTTATAATAATTCCCCAAAGTACCCAAACTACCCCTCACTTAGTAGGACCTTTTTAAACAAGTCAAACTTGAGTTTTATTTTAGCAGATTTCGTCGGGAAACAAGTCCACGACGCAGAGGTGTTCCCGCAAGTTTCTAATAATTAAATTTCGATACAGAGGAGTCCGTGAAACGTCCGCGACACGGATCAAGATTTTTTAGCCCTTGGTGGAACTAGTCCGGGACGCGGACGTGCTCCCTCCAAGTGTATTTTCAAGTTGCCTTGGCAGCTTGCATAGCCAAGGGTTGGGGTCCTCCTAGGGGACCCTTAGAGTGGTCCCGGGGAGTCGTACCCGAACGATTTGACCCTAATAACATTTATTAAGACACTAGGCTCACCTCCAATGATTTTAGACTCCAAACAACACATAAAAACATGAATAACATACTAGAACACACCAACACGTAAAAGACTAGTTTCCAAACGTCTTGAACGTCTCTTTGACGTTTGACTTCAAACTCAACTAAACTGACTTATAAACTCATTTTCAAAAATTTATACAAGTTTATCAACTACTAACACGCATGTGAAGCTCTAATTATCCTATTTAATTTTGAGCGGCGTTACAATATCCCCCACTTGGGAACATTCATCCTCGAATGACACTTCAAGCATTAAAGAGTAAAGACTCTAGGAATAGCAGCCCACAACAAGAATGTAATATTATTACTACAACACACATCAAGGAGGAAACATCAACTCCACATAAAAAGCATTACAACAAGACTTTCATGCAATTCAAGGAAGTAGAAATATCATCTACCACTCAATATGCACAAAACTTTACCACTTGTCATTTCTTTGGAGGAACTTCCTTCTCCATAGCATATCATGCTCGACTAGGCATCTCATGGAGCAATTTAAACAATTCTTCATAAATGCATGTAAATCATGAGGGACATAATCAAGAAAACTCATTTATTTATTTAAACAAGAATTCAACTAAAATATGCACATCATAAGGAGAATATGGATACTCAATTCACATAACACTCTAAGATGCAACATTCTACTAAGAACTCTTTGTTTCAAGCTTGAATTAGAATAGAAGGAAAAGATAAGGATATCAACAACCTTACTACTCATCTCATCATCCCCCACTTAGGGTAAACCCATCTAAGATTATCATCAAACAATAAAGAAAATTGACGTACCTTCATTTTTTCCCTTATCCTTATTTACTTGAAGCATATAGAAACGGTTCCTCTTAGGAGCATTTGGATCCGGGCCATCATGAGTAACTTGATTGGTCTTTTTTCCTTTTGCCTTAAGTGCAGGGCAATCTCTCATCCTATGACCCTTACTCCCACATCCAAAGCATTCATCCGTACCGGCAAGACACTTGCCTAAATGTTGCTTTCCACAAGTAGCACACCTAGGCCTCTCAAAAGTAGAACCACCTCCATTCCCTCTTTGAGGTTTAGGGTTAGACACCCTATCATTGTGGGCCATTGAAGAATCTTGGTTATAGAACCTCTTCTTAGACCTAGATTGGTTTTGTTCATCCAGTCTGGCCCTCTTCATATCTCTATTCATCTTTCTAAGTTTCGTCTCCTCAAGTTGTTGAGAATAAACCATAAGCCTAGAGATATCCATATCATGATGGAGCATGGCCGTACGACACTCTTCTTCAACCAAACCGAAAACCCCCATCACCAACTTATTCATTCTAGCCCTAGAATTTGCTACCAAGGTAGGAGCATACTTACAGAGTTGGGTAAACTTGAGAGAGTATTCCTTCACACTCATATTCTCTTGACGTAGGTTCATGTACTCAACCAACTTTAGCTCCCTAAACTCTAAGGGGAAAAATATATCAAGAAAGGCCGTCTTAAACACTCCCCATTCTATTAGGTCAGCCACTATGGTCTCTCATCCCTTCATTGCTCAAACCACACTTGAGCCACATCCTTGAGTTGGTAGGAAGCTAACTCCGCCTTTTCCCTGGGAGTCACTCCCATTGCATCCACAATCTTAAACACCTCATCTATAAAGTTTTGTGGGTCCTCATCTACCTTAGAACCAAAGATGGTGGGAGGATTCAACCTTGTTAAATCCCTTAACCTTGAGGCCACGGTACTCTCAATAGCATTCTCCTTAGGCCTCACATCTCTATTTGCTTGAGTAGTCATGGCACGGGCCAGGGAGAGAAAAGCCTCTCTAATCTCCACATTAGTCATATCCGAGGGAACTATCGGACCCACATTCTCTAGACCACCTAAAGTAGCTTGGCCACCTTTCACTCCTTGGGGAGGAACTCCCCCATCATCTACCTCTTCTTCCGTTCTCCTCTGGTTAGCCCTCGTATTCATATCCTATAAACACAAGAGACGGATTAGGAAAAGGACACTTATAGACCAAATTCTAAGGTACAACATCAAGAATAATAAAAGAAAATGAAACTTCTATCGTCCTATAACCTCTCGCTCATAAATGAGTCGCGACTCACATTGATGAACAAGATTCTACTAGATGTGGCTTTCGAGACTTTGAGCCTAAAAGTAATCTTTAAAACTTTATGCTCTGATACCAAGTTTGTAATGACCCGAGAGCACCCCTTAGCCTTTACATGCGTATTCGACCTCTCAGAGGTCTTATACAAGCCTTAGCATTCATTCATCGCATATATCATAAAATCACTAAGAATTTAAAACTTTTACTCAATAAAACCATAAGACTTCAAGGGTTATCAACATTCGAAAACATCCATACGCAAGCGGAACTACTAAGTCTCATTAGCCAATCTTAGACAAGAACATAAAACGTACTAAGGGACACGACCCTTTACAAATTGAAATGAAACTTAAGTGTCTATTACAATGACTAAGAAACTTCTAAACATAGTCCTCGAATCTTGAGGACATACCAAAGACTTGGAAGAGTGAAGTAATCCAAGCAACTCAAAAGCACAATCTCCTCCTAGTTACCACCACCTACACTTGTAGTAAATAGAAGAAAGGGGTTAGTACAACACACGTTCTAAGTATGAGGATATGCAAAACATGGTAAAAGGACATTTGTTTGGAAGTAATGCTTTCATGCCATTATGATAAAATCTTATGAATATCAACATAATAGGCACCTTACAAGTCACAACCAACAATACAAAGTCATATGCTTCACAATACCTCATGAACATAGATAACCAATTTACCTTTAACTTTTTGCCTTGGACCACCACCTTAAGTAACCATTAAGCAATACCTTTGTGCAATGTATGGGCAATGTCCCATACCATCACCCACACTAAGGCACCACCTTAAGGTCAAACAAAGTTCACTTACCATGCATGCCTCAACCTTCACAAATTGATCACATGAAACATATAAGCACATAAACCAACAAGTCACTTCATAAAACTAGAACACTCATCAAATGTCATCCCAAGACTCACCTAAGTAAGACATGGTGAAGCAGTCCATACTACCTCTCCATACCACACCCAAGTGATCTTTCATCCTACACTAGACAAGTTCCATTCACATCTCAACATAAATCATACTTTCAACTTAATGCATTTAGACAACTTCATTCACTAATGGCATAAGCTCATCACATACATTCAATTCAACATAAGCACTTACATTCACATTAGCATGTTCAAAGACCAACACTTTCATTAATTAGCCCAAAGAGACTCATTCATTCATTATCATTACTAAGACACACCAAAATCTCCTTTAAATGTCTACTCGTGCAATGTCTAGATAATGTCCCATTCCACCACCTATCCTAAGTAGTACATCCTTAAGAGAACCTAGTTCATTCATTCATTAAGGTGGGGGAAGATCCTTAACCGACATAGACCATGGAGCTTGACATGGAATCCCGGTAATACCCTTACCAGATGAGGGATCCCTACTTGCCTAAGGTAGGGTCATTCTTTTAGCCTTTACGTGGTAGAGACCACTAGCTAGTCTTATGTGGGCACATAGTTAAGGGATAGAAGGATTGCTTTTAAGTACCTACATCTAAACTAACTAAGGGGCACCCATCTTAAGGGTTGCCACTAAATACTCACATCTCAACAAACGATGGAGTATCCACCCATCTTCATATCCTCTCGGTGCTAGACATTACTGCCCAACGGAGTTTGGACATTCATTTCATTTAGGGATAAGGATTGCTACTAAGTACTCTCATCTCAACTCACGAAGGAGCCCCCACCCTAGCCCAACATTCATTCATTAAGGAAGCTCTTGGATTCAAATAAGATAAAGACTTTCATCTAGGAACCCCATTCATTTAAAGGAGTACTTTATGAGACTATCATTACAATAGACCCAACTTCCATTCATTAGCATTAACTCCCATTCTTTCATTCATTCTTCACTAGGTGTGATAGTAGGTAAACATAGTCTATCCTAGCCTCACCTTCATTATAAGTCATTAAAAGAAGACAACAACCAAGCATAACGCATAAAGTCTCTACACAAAGTCACATTTCATGCTCTTAGACCATACACAAATTCACATCATATCACATTACCTTCACATAATCAACATTTACTCAAAACAAAATTCATCCAACTTTGCCTATAAGGCCATGGTCACAACATGCTTATAAAGTAAACATCACCCCACTTTCAAAGGAATCAAACCTCACAATTCTAAAATCCACAACATCTACATATATAATACTATAACCAAATAATCTATTCACAACTTCTTTATCATCATAAACCTTTGGTCACAATTGCCCATTCAAGGCCAACATCCAATATAACAAAATTCACCATCAATTCCTCATAATTCAATATAGAACAATACATAAATCAATAGCCCATAAAAATCTACACATTAATATCACATTATTAGCTCATAATCAATAGACCTACTTTAGACGCAAGAATTATGGTTTCAAGATATGCAAGGGTTTATAGAGTTTTTGACCTTAAAACCATCAATATTAACATAAAACATCATTTGAAATACTTTCATGCAAGAACCCAAGCTTAGAATTGAAATTTGGGGGTTTTTAGTGTTTTTGAAAAACATTGAAATCACTTTGATTTGGCTCTTTGATTGAAAGGAGAATCAAAGATAAAATCTCCATACCTTTGTGATTAATTTCCTTAGGAATATGAATGAGAAATCAGTAGGAACCCATCCCCTAGCTTGAAGCTTCAAAGATGTCTTCCATGGAGTTTTAGAGAGAGTTTATTTGAGAGAGCAGGTTCAATTTGGAGAATGAGGTCTAATTCTAGGTCTTGGGGGTTTTTAACCCTAAAATAGGTAGAATAACCATTTATAATAATTCCCCAAAGTACCCAAACTACCCCTCACTTAATTTAACCTTTTTAAACCTTAGTTTTAAACCTTTTTAAACAAGTCAAACTTGAGTTTTATATTCGCAGATTTCGTCAGGAAACTAGTCCGCGACGTGGAGGGGTTCTCGCAAGTTTCTAAAAATTATATTTTGAGACAAAGGAGTACATGACACGTCAGCGACGCGGACCAGGATTTTTTGGCCCTTGGTTGAGCTAGTCCTCGACACGGATATGCTCCCTCCAAGTGTATTTTCAAGCTGCCTTGGCAGCTTGCTTAGCTAAGGGTTGGGGTCCTCCTCGGGGACCCAAAGGGTGGTCCCGGGGAGTCGTACCCGAACGATTTCACCCTAAAAATATTTATTAAGATACTAGGGTCACCTCCACTGATTTTACACTCCAAACAACACATAAAAACATGAACAACATACTAGAACACACCAACACGTAAAAAACTAATTTCCAAACGTCTTGAACGTCTCTTTGACGTTCGACTTCAAACTCAACTAAACTGACTTATAAACTCATTTTCCAACATTTATACAAGTTTGTCAACTACTAACACGCATCTTAAACACCTCATCTATAATGTTTTATGGGTCCTTATCTACCTTAGAACCAAAGATGGTAGGAGGATTCATCCTTGTTAAATCCCTTAACCTTGAGGCCACGGTACTCTCAATAGCACTCTCCATTGGCATCACATCTCTATTTGCTTGAGTAGTCTTAGCACGGGCCAGGGAGAGAAAAACATCTCTAATCTCCTCAATAGTCATATCCGAGGGAAGCACTGGAACCACATTCTCTAGCCCACCTAAAGGAGCTTGGCCATCTTGCACTCCTTGGATAGGAACTACCCCATCATCTACCTCCTCATCCGCTATCCTCTGGTTAGCCCTCGTATCCATATCCTATAAACACAAAAGATGGATTACGAAAAGGACACTTATAGACCAAACTCTAAGGTATGACATCAAGAATAATAAAAGAAAGTGAAACTTCTATCGTCCTATAACCTCTCGCTCATAAATGAGTCGCGACTCACATTGATGAACAAGATTCTACTAGACGTGGCTTTCGAGACTTTGAGCCTAAAAGTAATATTTAAAACTTTATGCTCTGATACCAAGTTTGTAATGACCCGAGAGCACCCCTTAGCCGTTACATGCGTATTCGACCTCTCAGAGGTCTCATACAAGCCTTAGCATTCATTCATCGCATATATCATAAAATCACTAAGAATTTAAAACTTTTACTCAATAAAACCATAAGACTTCAAGGGTTATCAACATTTGAAAACATCAATACGCAAGCGGAACTACTAAGTCTCATTAGCCAATCATAGACAAGAACATAAAACGTACTAAGGGACACGGCCCTTTACAAATTGAAATGAAACTTAAGTGTTTATTACAATGACTAAGAAATTTCTAAACATAGTCCTCGAATCTTGAGGACATACCAAAGACTTGGAAGAGTGAAGTAATCCAAGCAACTCCAAAGCACAAACTCCTCCTAGTTACCACCATCTACACTTGTAGTAGATAGAAGAAAGGGGTTAGTAAAACACACCTACTAGGTATGAGGATATGGAAAACATGCTAAAAGGACATTTGTTTGGAAGTAATGCTTTCATGCCATTTTGATAAAATCTTATGCATATCAACATAATAGGCACCTTACAAGTCACAATCAACAATACCAAGTCATATGCTTCACAATACCTCATAAACATGGATAACCATTTACCTTTACCTTCTTGCCTTAGACCTCCACCGTAAGTAACCCTTAAGTAATACCTTTGTGCAATGTATGGGCAATGTCCCATACCATCACCCATACTAAGGCACCACCTTAAGGTCACACAAAGTGCACTTACCATGCATACCTCAACCTTCACCAATTGATCACATGAAACATATAAGCACATAAGCCAACAAGTCACTTCATAACATTAGAACACTCATCAAATGACATCCCAAGACTCACCTAAGTAAGACATGGTGAAGCAGACCATACTACCTCTCCATACCACACCCAAGTGATCCTTAAGGCTACACAAGACAAGCCCCATTCACATCTCAACATAAATCATTCTTTCAACTTAATGCATTTACACAACTTCATTCACTAATGGCATAGAATCATCACATACATTCAATTCAACATAAGCACTTACATTCACATTAACTTGCTCAAAGGCCAACACGTCCATTAATTAGCCCAAAGAGACTCATTCATTCATTATCATTACTAAGGCACACCAAGATCTCCCTTAAATGTCTACTTTACAATGTCTAGATGATGTCCCATTCCACCACCTATTCTAAGTAGTACATCCTTAAGAGACCCTAGTTCATTCATTCATTAATGTGTGGGAAGAGCCTTAACCGACATAGACCATGGAGCTTGACATGGAATCCCGGTAATACCCTTACTGGATGAGGGATCCCTACTTGGCTAAGGTAGGGTATTTCTTTTAGCCTTTACGTGGTAGAGACCACTAGCTAGTCCTAATGTGGGCACATGGTTAAGGGATAGAAAGATTGTATCTAAGTACCCACATCTCAACTAACGAAGGCGCACCAATCTTAAGGGTTGCTACTAAATACTCACATCTCAACTAACGAAGGAGTATCCACCCATCTTCATATCCTCTAGGTGCTAAACATTACTCCCCCATGGAGTTTGGACATTTATTTCATTTAGGGATAAGGATTGCTACTATGTACTCTCATCTCAACTCACGAAGGAGCACCCATCCTAGCCCAACATTAATTCATTAAGGAAGCTCTTGGATTCAAAGATGAGAAAACCCTTCATCTATGAACCCCATTCATTTAAAGGAGTACTTTATGAGACTATCCTTACAATAGACCCAACTTTCAATCATTAGAATTAACTCGCATTCTTTCATGCATTCTTCACTAGGTGTGAGAGTAGGTAACCACAGTCTATCCTAGCCTCACCTTGATTATAAGTCATTCAAAGAAGACAACAACCAAACATAACACATAAAGTCTCTACACAAGGTCACATTTCATGCTCTTAGACCATACACAAATTCACATCATATCACATTACCTTCACATAATCAACATTTACGCAAAACAAAAATCATCCAACTTTGCCTACAACGCCATGGTGATAACATGCTTATAAAGTAAACATCTGCCCACTTTCAAGAGGATCTAACCTCACAATTCTAACATCTACAACATCTATATATATATATATATATATATATATGTATATATATATATATATAATAATATAATCAAATAATCCATTCATAACTTCATTATCATCATAAACCTTAGGTCACAATTGCCCATTCAAGGCCAACAACCAATATAACACAATTCTCCATCAATTCCTCATAATTCAATATAGAACAATACATAAATCAATAGCCCATAACAATCTACACATGAATATCACATTATTAGCTAATAATCAATAGACCCACTTTAGACCCAAAAATTAGGGTTTCAAGATATGCAAGGGTTCATAGAGTGTTTGACCTTAAAATCATCAATTTTAATATAAAACATCATTTGAAATACTTTCATGCAAGAACCCAAGCTTAGAATTGAAATTTGGGGGTTTTTAGTGTTTTGAAAAACATTGAAATCTCTTTGATTTGGCTCTTTGATTGAAAGGAGAATCAAAGATAAAATCCCCATACCTTTGTGATTAATTTCCTTCGGAATTTTAAGGAGAAATCAGTAGGAACCCATCCCCTAGGTTGAAGCTTCAAAGATGTCTTCCATGGAGTTCTAGAGAGAAACTTTATTTGAGAGGGAAGGTTTAATTTGGAGAATGAAGTCTAAGTCTAGGTCTTGGGGTTTTATAACCCTAAAATAGGTAGAATAACCATTTATAATAATACCCCAAAGTACCCAAAGTATCCCTCACTTAGTTGGACCTTTTTAAACAGGTCAAACTTCAGTTTTATTTTCGCAGATTTTTTCGGGAAACAAGTCCGCAACGCGGAAGTGTTCCCACAAGCTTCTAAAAATTAAATTTCGAGACAGAGGAGTTCACGACACGTCTGCGACGCGGACCAAGACTTTTCGGCCCTTGTTGGAGCTAGTCCGCGATGCTGACATGCTCCCTCCAAGTGTATTTTCAAGCTGCCTTGGTAGCTTGCTTAGCCAAGGGTTGGGGTCCTCCTCAGGGACCCTTAGGGTGGTCCCGTGGAGTCGTACCCGGACGATTTGACCCTAAAAACATTTATTAAGACACTAGGGTCACCTCCACTGATTTTAGACTCCAAAAAAAACATGAACAACATGAACAACATACTAGAACACACAATCACGTAAAAGACTAGTTTCCAAACGTCTTGAACGTCTCTTTGACCTTTGACTTCAAACTCAACTAAACTGACTTATAAACTCATTTTCAAACATTTATACAAGTTTATCAACTACTAACACGCATGTGAAGCTCTAATTATCCTATTTCATTTTGAGAGGCGTTACAACTAAATCTCCTCAACCCCATATTTGATTAGAATGTAGGCAATATGCGTTAGTACAAAATGTACCAAGAATGGAAGCTAGCACAACATCATAAGAGCATCTCGAATGGTTAGTCAACATAAGACATAAGAATAAGAGATAATAACATAATCATCATATTCAATAGCAAAATCTTCAATATAAGTATTATATAAACATAAGTCAACATAAGACATATTTAATGAGCATAGGAGATAAGTTATAATTATATAAGCACAATCGACTCTTGGTCATAAATACCGTAATAGAACCATTATCAAGTAACCTCAAAAGCATACACGTGCAAAGCAAGAAAAGCATCCCATAATATCACCCAAGACAAGTATCCCATTTTGGTCATCCTAATAATGGTCTATAGGCACAGTTAACTCTTAAACCTTTCTACCATAAGGGTACCATACTCCTAATTAACATCAAGGCACACTTGTGGAATGCATGAAAGGTATCCCATACGACCCTTTATCCTAAGCATCACCTTGAAGTCATCCTAGTCATATTCACTTTCTTTTGGTTTCACTATTGGATTATTTCATGTAGACAAAGGAATTATCATTTCTATTCAATCCTATCTTGGAAGGCATTTATAGCAACAATCCATCAAGTATCACTCATGTAAGACAACACTCATAAGTTAACCTTTAGTCATACTTATGCAAGGCATGACTAACATCTCATACTACTACTCATACTAAGTACTTCTTTTTGTCATCATACTCATGTTCCTTAATTAGAGACTAGCCCTCTTTTAAAGCATGGGGACCCTAGGAGACACTTTACTAAGTCTATCTTAGTTCCTACTTGTTTTGAACCCTAAGAGATACTATCCTAGGTACATCTTAGTTCACCATGTTGGAACTATAGGAAATGCTACTCAAAGCATAATCTAAGTTCATTAGACAAAAACTCTTGGAGATGCTACTTAAAGCATAATCTTAGTTCATTATAAAGTTGGACCCTATGAGATACTTCTTTTAGCATGTCTAGGTTCATTATTATTATGGACTCTAGGAGGTACTACTCATGCATATCTAAGTCCATTTATACTCTTGAACATTATGAGGTCCTTCACTAACTTGTCTTAGTCAATCATTACTTAGAACCCTAGAATATACTATATTAAGTACATCTTAGTTCATTAAGGTTGAACCCTAGGATATACTACCCTAGGTATATCTTAGTTCATCATATTTGAACTCCAGGAGATACTACGTAAAGCATACTCTGAGTTCATTTAGTTTGATCCCTAGGAGATTCTCCTTCAAGCATAATCTTATACCATTACTTACATTGGACTCTAGGAGATGATACTTAATGCATAATCTTAGCCCATGAGATTTGAACTCTAGGAGATGCTACATTGAGCACAATCTCATCTCAGTTCATTACCAATCTTGTTTAAATGGGATATAGCCTTAACCGACATGAGAACATATGAGTTATCACATAATCTGCAATGGTGTTACTCACACCATTAAGGGTTGGTCCACTTGCCAAGATAGGACCGGTTTGTTAGCTTAGTCGGATCCACTAGCTAACTTTCTATGGGGAATGTAGTTATGGGATATAGAGATTTTTACTTAAAACCAAACTCCTCTAGGTGAGGCTTCCATCTCAAGAGACACACTTGGGTAAATCAATACTCTTCTAGGTGAAAGATCCCAGGTGGGAAGCCCAAACTAAACTAGGTGGTAACCTCCATGAAAGCCCAAACTCAACTAGGTGGGAACCTCCATCTCATTTCAATATCCCCTCGGTGCTAGGCATAAATCCCACAAGATAATCATTAAGGCTCTACTTTGACTCAAGTTTATGGAAAGGTGTTCTTGACAACCAATCCATGATAATACCCTTTTTAGACCATGTAGGAGCATCTATTACCATCCATGACCTAGGTATAAAGGGTTTCTAGCCTTTGGTTCAATTAGTTAGGAGAAGACATTTAACCCTAGAACCATTACTATGTGAGAAGTCTTTCATGTTAAGTTCATATTCATACTTAGCATCATGTCTAGAATTCTTCATTAGACAAGGATATCATCATGACCTAAGTGATTCTATCAGTTCCTACCATCTATGACTCATAAGGTAATCTAGGTAGGTAAAGGTCTCTCAACACAATTCTATTCATTAGCCTTGGATTCATATGTAGATTTTACTCTCAAAGACTTAGGATCTAAAGTTGATCATATTATCTTCTTTATTAAGCCCTAATTATCATCATTCATCACTAGAACTCATCATTCTCAATGACTCTACATCATGGAAGCATATTATGAACCTATATTACAAAGCATTCAATCACATTCTTTAATACTAGGTGATTCTAGTCATAATTTGCCTTAAAGGTTCAACTTCATCTTTTCAAGTCAAAATCAATCATGTAGTATAGAGTCTATTTCAATTCATGTCTAGGTATTCCTAATCTTGATAAATTACTACACACAACATTGATTTAGGAAGATCACTCATTGGCCTTCAATTTCACCTCTAATGGCGTCATCCCACAATTATCATAGTCATCAATTTAGATTAGGGTTTACCATAGAAAGCACATGAAATAATTATAATATCATTTAAAAAAGCTAATTCAATCATAACTGGATGTTATCCACTAGATTGGAATCACATCCAAACCCTACCCACAATGCAAGCACAACCATAGCTAGAATTAGGTGTTTGATTTCACAAGTGGGGAAACTATGGGGGATCCATGGGTGGAAGAACCCATGGATGTTAAGCTTCACATAACTTAAATCAAAGACCTAAAAAAATCTTTTATCAATGGGGAAAATCTCCCTAAGTTGCTGCCCTCTTCTCTTCTCTTCTTCCTCTTCTTCTTGTTCTTGTTTTTCTTCTTCAATTCTAGAGAGATGCTTTTTGGAGAAAGTTTTGGAGTCTTTAGATGAATGAGTTCTAATAATGAGTTTAGGGTTTATTTAATCTTATATAGGTGGTTAAACAATGTATCAGCCGATCTTGATTAACCCCTAATTAATAACTAACTTAACCCCTAAAAACTCAATTAAAAACTAAAAGTTGAAAGCTGCTCATGAGTCACGCCCAGCCAACCACAGACAGTGGATGGGAATACTGTCCGTGGTTTGGTCTCGTGGTTGGGGTCTGAGGCCTAAATTTTGCAGGCAACTCAGGCCTTGACCTATGCCCATGACCTCTGGGGTGTGGACTGATCTACTGGCCGTAGATGGCCATCTGCAGGTCACCAAAATTCTATTTTGGGGTCCTCCTCAAGGACCCCTTGGGTGGTCCTTGGGGTGTCGTACCTGGATGTTTAGCCTCTAAAACCCCTATTCTATGTCCGAGAACCATTTCTTTTGATTTGAATCCTCATACAACACTCCAAAACTCTTACCAATGGCTCTAGAACTCACTAGTTCAACTCACTAAATTCCGGGGTGTTACACCTACGCCCCACAGGTCCCATCCGTGGTTAATTTCTTGGTGCAGTTTTGGGATTAGGCTTTAGGGTCCCCCTTAAGGGTCCTTGGTTGGTTCTTGGGGAGTCGTACCTTGACGTTTAACCCCTAAACCCTTCATTCTAAGTTTCGGAAGAAAGTTTTACGACATGCTCTAGTAAAGCCTACTAGTTTTCGGTGTGTTAGATTGACAGACCACAATTTCATAGAACTCAGGCATGAAGGGTAGAGTCATCTCCAACTTGGAAATGTCCCGAATTGGTTTCATTGACTAAGACAAGTCCACTAAAAGTGACAATGCAGAATTAAAAAGAACAGGCATAAAGGGCGATGTTGATATAGTTTCAGAGAACTAAGACTATCCTGCCGAATTGAACAGTACCGAAGTCACATATTAAAGCATAGAAGGTAATCTTGGACTTACTCAGCAATTCTCCTTATCACCTTGATCAGCTAAGACAAGCCCGCTGAACAAGTAATATTCAACCCAATACCTAATTTCATAATTTCAACAACAATATGAAACGATACCCAATTCTTAATGACTCTTACAGTCTATACATATATTTTACCACCGATCGGTACTAAAAAATTCCCCAGTATTTACAAAGTACTGCCCAAATTGACGACTTTCCCTTAAGAAAGTCGTTAGTCTATCCATCATTAGGAAAATAAAGGCTTTCGAGGCAACGATGGGCTAATTAGACCCCAGTCATACTCTATTAAGGTAAGACTTGGTACAAACAAGGATTCAATTTCAAGGTTTAGCCAACACAATCAATTTTCGCATTTTCAGGCACAAAATCAACTATATAACTCATGGGAACAGTTCAATACAATATATTAAGCACTACCCATACAAATTAGACACTAATATAAAAACAATAACACTAAGCCCATATAAAAAATTTAATTTCTCAAAAAAATAACAAGACAGAACTCGGAAACTAAACTCAGAGATGTTAGCAAAGAACAAAATTGAGGGGAATAGGTATGGGATCGATATGCAAGAACTTCACCACACTCTAGGCAAGTGAAATCACGGAAAGGAGGCACACAAACACCAAAATAATGGTATGGAGAGGTTTATGGATAAAATGAACTAAAAGGGAAGAAAGGTTTTGTTTTAGAACATGAAGAAACCCTTAGACTACTAACTCAGAACCACTCAACGGACTGCGACTAACGTTGCCGAATTCATTCGACAAATTGTTGAAGGAGATAAAGCTCACCGATAAGACCTAAGAAGATACCAAATCTAAAGGTTGATTCAGCAGACTCGATGGAGTGTGCTTAGTGCACATCGGCAGAACGACAATTAGAGATCAAATCTCCTAAGTTGAAAGTACACTTTATTTAATTTTCCAGCCTAGAAGGCCGACATCAAGATGCAAGATGTCCGCACAACACTTTTGGCAGATCGCTCACTAGGTCTTGGCATCACCCAAATTACCTTTCTGAACATCTTTATTTCTTTTTAACTTACACTTACAACACACGTTATTATAAGCAACAAAATTAAACTTGGGTTTCCTCCTAAGAAAGACCTTATTTAACATCATGGTGCGACATAATTCTTACTCAACAACCATTATTTTTGGGATTTGGGATGGTGTCACTAGGAAAAGTTCCATTTTGCCTTGGATTGAGATGACTGGAGAGTTGACACAACTGTCTTTCAAGTTGTTTGATTGACACCGAACAAGATGGCACAGTTTGAGTTAAGGTAGAGAAGTCATTTTTCAAGTCCTTCAACACCTTGTCGGACCCTTCAACCTTGTTCAACATCCTTGTAAGCATTTCATCAATGCAATTTTCCTCCAGTCCAGCTGGTTCCTTTGGCCTGAGATGATCAAGAGGAGGAATGCACCTATCCTTTTCCACCTCCCATTCTGTCCAATTTCTACCTCTCTTATATTTCCAAATGTTATCTCGCTCCTTGTTCCAACCTTGGTTCCTATCTCTTCTTTGTAGTTTCGGTAAGAACCCCTCCATTTGGTTTCCCAAGTATTGTACTTCCTTATTGTTCAATACCTTATACTTGGCATCATCCAATAATTGCTCACTACATATTCCAACATCATTTACCGCATTCAATCCACCTCCCATGACATGCTTGGACGACAAATCGAGTTAGGTCATAATTTTGGACATGCTTTTATCTCGCTCATGGTCCTTCTCAATTTGATCTTTGCTCATGTTCAACTGTAGAGAAGAAACTTAATCATCTCTAGTATGTCGTGCTTAGTTGACTTTGGTAATATCATCTAGTAACATTGTTGCTACCTCATATGGTTGTCGCATCAACCCACCTTGGGCAAGTTGATCAACCAAACCCTTGATAATTGAATAAAATCTATAATAAAAGTATTGTAGTTGTAAATTATTTTGATCACCGTGTGTTGGACTTTGTAGAAGTAATTTCCAGAACCTCAACCATGTCTCATGTTGAGGTTAAACTCCAATTCTTTTGAAGTTCTAGATGTTGTCCCTAAGCTTTACCTTTTTCGAAGGAGGAATGAACCTCTCTAACAAAGCTCCCAAGAAGTGATGGAATCATTTGATAATTCCACCAACCATCTTGTAGCTTAACACGTCAAAGAGAATGGGAATAATCTCAACCTTATGGACTCTTGTGAGATGCTCTTGAACACGAACGGCCCATATACATCCATAAAATTTGAAGGTGTTCATGATGGTCCTCATGAGCTAAACCCCCAAAAATTTCTCTCAATTGGAGGCAACCGGATTGCTCCCGTGGTCTGAAGGATGTTCATGTGCATGTCATCACAGTTACCCTCATTTTCATTCTTCCCATAGTGACTATCGTTGTCACTATCATGATCACTCATATTTTATACCTGGAAATTAACAAACCACAATACCAAGTAACAATCTACTACAACTAAATAAATTTACAAACTAATTACTCAAATAGAATTCTTAGTCATCATTTCGCTGCAGCGGTACCATTTTTGATAATGCTCAAACAATTTTCAAAACCATTAAGAGAAAATACGTGGTCATCTTCAATAAAAATATTCAACTAAGAGTTGGGGTCAAATCTCAAAGAGAGTGATATACTGCTAGAAATTCTACCATGAAATTTAGATTGTAAATCAATTCATTTGTATTAGTTAAGAACAATGGATGGATGATTCCACCAAATTTACAAAAAAGGGTTTTGATATCAAGAGTTGCAATCAATAGTGCTAGAAAATCATGGATAGGCTTGGTCATCTTCAATGACAATAATATTATTTTGATTTCATAGTACTAATTCGTAGAATCTATTTTCGTTCTCATCTATGTGAATTACAAATCAGCCCACAACTTTACAAAATCTCTCTTTCGAGCAGATTTGAGAAAATAGATCCAATCAATAATTTCTCTTCCAAGAAAATCATAGCTATCAAACGTAAATTTCATTCATTAGACTAATTACCCGATCTAATCATTCTCTTTTGATCATCAACCAAAGATCTAAACTGGGATTCATTTTGCAACATAAACCCATAAATTAACGCCATGCTAATTAGTCAAAATCTATGAATGGACAACAATAAAAAAGAACAAAATACGATACCCACTACATTAAATCAACACCCAACACCATAATTCCACCCCTACAATTGGGGTTTTAGTCATCCATTACAAAGGTTAAAGAAATTATACCTATCATGAAGGCAAGCATAGATGTAAATGAAGCAATTAAAATGAACACCCACTTTGATTTCAACTTCAACTTGTCAAATTCAATAGTCGAAGTTAAAACCCCAAAACTAAGAATATTTCTTAAGAGTTCTTAAACTTATACAAAGTTAGGAATTGAGCTTCTATTCTAAAATTAAAAAATCTCTTATAAGCTCCTTATTTTATCTCTCCCTTGGACTATTTATAATTTCCTAAAATTCACAGCGTGACCACTTCAACGATATTAGTTAGTCCCACCAATATGATTCAGTGGATTATCGTCTGCTCTTTAGGTTGTCTTTCTCTTGCTTCAGGCTACAGATATTTGAATCTCAACTGACAAACTTGATAGAGTTAGCCTTTCACGTTTGGTGAATCATCAATGAACGCCTTTGTTTGCCTTTTAGGCTTTCATTATTTATCAGTCCTTTCACCTTTGGCGAGGGTCTTTGAGTTTGCCCATCACATTCGGTGAGTCGCCTTTCTACTTATTTATTCGCTGACTAGCTTTGAACATCTTCAATTGTAAGCATTGTCACTTTAGATGACATTAAACCACTTGGGTGATCTGCCCTTCTGATTAGGCGACTGCTAGTGTGAAGATTACACTTGTTTCAATGTTTTTTGGCCATTCTTTTAAGTATTCATCCTTGCCTTGTCCATTAACCTTCATAGCTTCAAATCATCAAAATTTCATCAAAAATAGGACATAATTAAGTATTAAGGACACTAACTATTGAACTGAAAAGACCTAAAATTAATGCAAATCTGTAACACTCATCAGTGAGTCAAAAGAACCATTCATGGTACATCATATATCACAATGCCAACAAGATTCTTCTTTTACCCCATATCATCATCACTAGAAGTAATTCCTTATATAACAATACACAAACTATACGAAATCCTTCACCAATTCCCATTACACCCAATTACACAATGACATATAAGGTTCAATACACTTAACAAAGGGTCCATAGGTCCACTTAACTCAAGAAATAAAACAATTTACACGACACTTGAGCTTTCACTCTCTGATCGGTCTCCAAATCAACGCAATCAAAGAAAATATGGAATCACAATATATACAAGCACAACAATACCCATATCAATGATTATGAAAATTGGGGCCATATAGACCCGAAAACCCATTCTTGAGAATACTTGTTCATTCTAGTCCCCTTTATTAACTGTCTATAATCGATGTACATCCTTATAACTCCATCCTTCTATTTCACAAATAAGACTGATGCACCCCAAGGTGAAACACTAAGGCAAATAAAACCCTTACACAACATGTCTTATGGTTGCTTCTTCACCTCCGCTGAGGCTATGCGAAAAGGAGGAATAGAGATGGGTTTAGTGTCTTGCTCCAAATCAATAGCAAAATCAATGTCTATCAGGAGGAGCACCTCGATAACTATTATTCAATGCATATGAAAATTCCTAAACCATAGGAATGAACTCCGTGGGAGGTAGTTAAACACTAGTGTCCCAGATAAAAGCTAAGTAAGATAAACACCCTCTATTAACCAATCTTTTAGCACCGAGGAAGGAAATAACTTTTATAGGATAGAAACCACTATCACCCTCTCATTCAACCCTCAGAACACTTGGCATCTCTAAGATCACTATATTAGCATTACAATCAAGTAGATGATAAAGAGAGAGCTAATCCATACCGAAATGACATTGAAACATACCATCCTCAATATAATCAAGTCTACCCAAGTGGCATACACCTCTAAATTAACAAGACATAATCAATACTTGATCCACCACTAAGGGCTCACCCACATGTGTAGAAAGAAGAATAGGAATAGAGATATGATCACACATCAAGTCAAATCCATCAGTAAAGTAGGCAGACACATAGGAGAAAGTAGATCTTTCATAAAATATACATATGCCACTACATCAAAAATGAACATTAGCGGCAGTTAATTCGTAATTTCCTCTAAATATGTAGTTTTAGCGGCAATTAGGAATCTTTGTTTATGTCCCTAAAGCCTTTAGTGACATTTGTTCTAATGTAACTTAACTAATGCCAATAAGGACTTTAGCACTCATTATTAATGTCAACATTTATTGCAGCTAAAAGTTGTCTTTGTTATAGTGTGCAGATCGATAGAAGATCAGGATAATACTTGTGATAACTGAAATCTATAGACTCAGCCTTGAGTCTCTTGGGAAATTGATAACACTAGTCTCCTCTACCACTGGCAACCTAAGCCACCCCTATATCATTGTCCTACGGAGCCACAACACCACCACTATCCCTACCAAAAGACCGACCACCTCTACGTGTTGGAGCTCTACCTCTACCTCTAGCCCGAGGTAAGTGACCTAGTTGGGACGAAATAACTGGGTGTGGTCCTCAGACAATACATGTAAAGATGCACCCTGAACTCCAACTCTTACTGTAGGATAATCCTCAACCATAGGGCCTACAGGTGGTTGCCCCACCATACCCTGAATAACTGGAGCATGTTGCTGATTTGTGGTGTAAGCCCCACTCTAGTCTGAGAGCCCTCTAGTGTGCCTATCGCACCCCCACTTTAAGTTAAACTCTCGAATACACCCAACACTCTCAGTAATGTATCCCGAAGCAATAGTTTATCGACGTACTTTGGTGAAACCTAGTCTTCTCTCAGATAAATATCTAGCTCGGGAGAGACATATCTACCATGATGTCTCATTGGTGCCACCCCACGGGCATGGCCTTAGCCTCTAGATCGATCTCTACCCCTACCCCTAGTTAGGTCCAAACAACCTGATCAGGGACTGCCTCCCTTCCTCTACTACTAACAATAGATCTCATCCTAGCCATGTACCAAAAGAACAAGCTATAACTTAGTACTAGCAATGTAAACAATGTACAATAAGAATGAAAGAACTAAAAGGGTGTTTTGTAATAGTCTTTATAGCTTATCCAAGATAAGAAACAGATGAGTTCGCATTGATCCTTGAGACTATACTATACTTGACTTTTACACATGTGATACCTATGAAATGGGGGTTTAATGTCACGCCCCGAGCCTACACCCTGGACATGGTCGACACTCGAGAACCATTGCTTGTCCTCAAGAAAAACCTTGGCCCTATTGACTACTTAGCGGAAGACTAACCCAAGCATTTAAAGGCGCCTTTATAGTTAGACATGGATGTCGGGACAAGACCCACAACACCCTAAGCTGACTAAACTGAAAGAAAAATAAGAGTCCTCTGAAATATGTGGAGGCTCACTAAAAGCTAACTGGAGTGCCAAATGATCACACCGAAGTGCCTGTTGATGATCCTTATTAGTTATATCTACATCATAGAAAAATGTAGGTTGAATTAAATTGGTACATTGAATGTATGAGTATGTAATGAAACCGAATGAATAATTCACTAAACTGAGAAGGCCGGAGGAATATTCACCTCAACTCAACTCAATACAATGTAATAATAATAGAGGAAAATATTAAAACCGTCATAAATAAAAGATTATAACTCAAGGATGTATATAAAATAAGATAAATTACTCTTACTCTTATTTGGGAGATTCTCAAATCGACAAGCATCACTATGAGCTATGTAATGATACAAAATCTCGCCCACGCTGCCAAAACTATCCTATACCTTGTCGAGGTATAAAACACGTCAACTAAGAGGATCCACTAAATCTCTACTCGAAAGGAATAAGGATTCATCTAAAAAGTATGATCTTTTACCTATTTTGGCTATATGGTTTATGATAAATGTGAGTTGTCCGAACTTATCCGCATATCGGTGCTTACCACTCCCAGTACATAAATTGTAATTCTCAAAAGTGTCAAACATACTCTTTCTCAATTTGAGCTAATTTCTAAAAATATCCTCTTAAAAGAGGTAACTACTCTGAATTAACTATGAACTCGTGGCTCACTTAGACAGTAAAGTTTCTCCTTTCTCAATGTAAAAATGATAAGCTTGGTAATCAATACTTTTCTTAAACTTTAATCAAAATGTCTCTTTAAAGTTTCCTCAAAACTCTTCTTTACTTTCTCCAAAATCAATTTAAAATTAATTGTTTGGTTTAAAAGATTCTCATCAACAACTCAATGAATACTCAAATAATAAGGTTCATGCTAAAAAAATTGACATGAACAATAAACTCAAGAATATCAATGCATAATATGTAGGAACTCAAGATTTATCAAAAGCAACTCAGAATTAGCAACAAACTCATCTCAAGAATTATCAAAATATGGATGTAATCCTAGATTATTTTTTACTGATAGAAAGTAGATGTAGGGCGTGAGGACGAACTCAGTCCATCATTATGATAGCCTTACATAGCTTGGAAGAACAAAGTTCTTGGTGAAATCGACAAAATTTGAAGAACGTTTGAAAACCCTAGCTTTTCTCCTCTTGAATCCTTTCTCTAAGTATTTGAAGTATTAAAGAACATAAGAGAATATTTTAACACTGTTTAGACCCTTATTAGGTGAAAAAGGTTTATGATTTAGGCTTAGAAGGGGTTGGAAATACTAGACTACTGACTTCACGTATGAGAATACTACTTCCAGTTCAAGTGTCAACGATCGCGTGTAGTAATATAACCCAACCGAATGGGTTGGGGTTGAGTCCCAAGGGAGCAGTTAGTGGTTGAGAATCAAGTAGAAAAGTAAAATTATGTTCTAGTCAATCATAGCTATATATATTTACGAGTAAAAGCATACCAAATCAAGAAGTGACACGAATGTCAATTATCAATGGGGGGTTTGTATTCAACTAATAAATGAAAAATAGCAAAAATATAAAGATGCGAGATATGGAGAGGAGATTCTTGGGATGTGATAGGATTATGGGATAAAATAAACAACCGAGTAAATGCTATTGATAGTAAATTGTTGAACATTTGTAACTAAGCTAAACTTTAGTGAGGGTAAATTTTCTCTCGAACAACTTACCCCGAATCAACTCGGTTTCTCTCGAACACCGAGTTGCAGCAATTAAGCACAACCTTCGCCATAGCCCATTCACTCTCTCGAGCTGAATGTGTGCGAAAAGGTCTAGGATTCACTCTCTCGAGATGAACCCACGATGACCTAATAACCACATGCTATCGATTTAGTAGTTTTGGTTTTAAAACTTCTCTCTCGAGCAAACCAAAAATACTAAGATGAAATCGTATTTGCAACTACAATCCCATTAAGTTCAAGCACAACTACTAAACAAAATAACATTTAAACAACAAATAGGCTATCAATGAGCAATACCCAATAGTAAATTTAACCCATAATCACACCCGAAGAATTGAGGTTTTAGCTAGACATGAAAAAGAGATAGAAATCGATACCTAAAAGTGTTTCCATCAAATGAGTACGATAAATAATGTCTTTAAAGACGTGTAAGATAAAGATTCTTTTGATGCCCACTTGCAATTTCTTGGAGATGAAAACCTTCAAAGCTCAAGAACAACGTCTCCCAAAAACTCTAAGAACTCAAACTAAAATATTCTAGAAATCAGTAAATAATTCGCTAAAACATGATACTAAACTAAAATTTCAAACAGGTATTTATAGTTGTCAAAAAGTGTGCTGCGAAGGATCACTCGGCGCAGTTAGTCGGGATCGCCGAGTGGCTCGGCGATCACCCATTTGATCTGGTTCATCGCCTTTCTACATTGTCCTTCAGCACCTTCAAGCTCTGTAACTTTGGGCGATATGACACTACCTCACGGAACCATTCGGTGACTCGTCGACTGCTTATTTCTATCGCCTATTTGATTTTGTCCTTCAGGGCTTGGTACACTGGAACTTTGGGCGAGACTAAGGCCATTCGGAGGCTCGCCCAATGGTTTAGGTGACCCTTAGGCCTTCTTTTCTTTGCTCTTTTGGCTGCTTTGTTCTCTTTTGCTCAATAGTGTCCATGCTTTGTCCCTAAGTTCAAATACCTTAAATTCAAGTATTTATATCAGTTATTAAGACAAAATATGCATTTGAGGACACTAAATCTATTAAAATAAATCCCTAAATGAGTCCAAATCGTGGGCTCATCAACTACCCTTCTAAAAACTGACTTAAAAACCTTCTATGGGTCCATCTATAGTTTGTTGTTTGATCTACAAACCGTATATCCCATCAGTGGAATTTATATTGAACTTTTAAGCCTCAAAAGTCCATTTACGTGTTCAAACAATGACCCATATTAATTCTTAAGGCCTGTAGAGTGGATGGGTAGGAATTGGGTCTCAAAACTTGACTCATAGTACTTTATCGATGACTTGACAAGAGGAGTCATCTTTCAACCTATGTCCTTTAGATTGGATCTGTCGTTCACACACTGAGAGAACTCTTATTTGAAAGTCTCTAGTAAAATGGACATAACTTTTTTGTCTAAACCTTAAATAAGGAAAACATGGTGGCGTTGGAAAAAGGTCTCAAAGACCTTCAGTTAATAGGTTATGGGCCACCTAATTCAATATGTTCTAGGATATTTTATCGTTTCAGGATGACCTAAGTAGAATCTTATGTCAAAACTTAATCGAAAATGAAGCTTTCGACTTAATTTTGTGCTAAGAGGTTCTTGTGACCTTAATTGATATCCAAATCCATTCGAACACCAAAGAAATGTCCTTTACACAAATGAACAATTGAAAAACCACCCAATGTGATTTTACATGCAAATTAAAAATGGTTCATGACTTATAGGGTGTTACAATATCTCCCTCCTAGAATAATTCGTCCTTGAATGATGGATGAAGTGAGCATGCAGAGGGTATGGAAATTTTTAACATCCCAATTTAGTTCAACATACACAGAACTCATGAACCCAAAATAGTGAAGGAGGGACTTAATTGAATGAGTTCTTTAGGAAGAGTTAATACTTTGGACTAGAACTAAATCAGAGCTAAAAGATGATGGTATCTCTTCTTCATATCTTCATCGGCCTCCCATGAAGCCTTCTAAACAAACTAATTTCTCTAAAAGACATTGACTTATGCAACCTCTTTGGTCCTCGATTTGCGAACCTGATGATCTAGAATCTGAATGTTAATCTCCTCATCTGATATGATGTCCTTGATACCAATATTCTATGAAGGCACAACAAGTGAATGATCTCCATAACACTTCTTTAGCATAGATATGTGAAATTTCTAATGGACTGTTGTTAACTCTGATGGTAGCTCCAACTCATAAGCTACATTTCCAACTCTCTTGGATATCCCGTAAGATCCAATGTATCAGGGATTGAGCTTTCCCTTCTTACCAAATCTTATAACACCCTTCATAGGCAAAACCTTCAAATAGACCCAATCAATAACCTCAAACTCCAAGTATCTCCTTTTAACATCTATATAGGATTTTTGACGACTTTGTCCTATTTTCAACCTTTCCTGAATAGTCTTCACCTTCTCCATGGCTTGATCAACCAAATCTTGCCCTATCAACTCAACTTCACCAACCTCAAAACAACTAATAGGATATCTACATCTTAGCCTATAAAGAGCTTCAAAAGGAGCCATCTCTATACTGGTGGTATAACTAGTATTGTAAGAATACTCTATGAGAGTCAGGTGGTCATCCAAATTACATTTGAAAGCCATGACACATGATCTCTACATATCCTCTGGGTATGAATTGTGTTCCCTGCTTGGCCATTCTTCCAAGAATGAAAAGTACTAAGGTTTACCTTAAAACCCTAACCTCTTTGAAATGACTTCTAACAATGAGCGTTAAATTGTGTAGCGCTATCTAAAATGATGGACAAAGGTAATCCATGAAGTCGAACTGTCTCACAGATGGATAATCTGACATAATCTTATGCTGAATTTGTAGTCTTTACCAGCAAGAAATGGGCTGATTTAGTCATCCAATATACAATCACCCAAATCAAATCATGTTGTGTAAGAGATCCTAGCAAGCCAGTAATGAAGTCCATATTAATCATCTCCCACTTCCATTTTCGAAGATCTATGTTATGAGCCTTACCGCAAGGCCTTTGGTCTTCTACCTTGACTTCTTGTTAATTTGAGCACTTAGTAAAAAAATCTTCAATCCACCTCTTCATACTATTCCACCAACAGACTTCCCTCAAGTTATGGTACATCTTTGTGGAACCAGGATGGATCGAATATCTGGATTTTTGAAATTCCACCATGATCCTGTCTTGGATTTCATCCGCTTTTGGAACACACAATCTACATTGATATCTCAACACACCATTTCCCATTTTTCAAAACCCATCACCTTCTTTATCTAAATACTTGCCTTTAGTTAAACTGAGACAGGGTTTTTGTTTTGTTTCTCTTTCACTTCTGACACTAATGATGATTCATCACAACAACTCCACCTTTATTGAAATCTAACAAACAGACTCCCAAACATGCAAGTCTGTGTACTTTCTTTGCCAATTGTTTCTTGCCTTCCCCATTATAAGCAGTACTCCCCATGGACAAACTCCTCAGAGTATCAGCGACAACATTAGCCTTACTTGGGTGATAGAGGATAACCATATCGTATTCCATGAGCAACTCTAACTACCTTTTTTTTTAGATGCTTTATGATCGGAGAAAGATAAGGGGCATGGTTGGTGTGTCACTGGGTCGGTGGGGTAACTTGTAGAAAGGGGGGACGACCCGCTGAATTAACATAAAAAATCACCAACATGAACACAAACGAAATCCTGAATTGCGTATAGAAAGAAAATTAAGCTCCTTCTGACTAAATATGTACTAGAGACTCTTGTGGCCTGCGAACACATACACATGAACACTATAGAAATAATGATGCCACATTTTGAGAGCAAGAACCATTGCTGCCAGATCGAGATCATTAGTCGGGTAGTTGCTCTTGTGAATCTTAAGTTGTTTGGAGGAATAGAATATAACCTTACCATTCTGCATCAACATTGTAACACCCCAAAAATTTGAGCTAGGATTGAACAAGAGAAAAGGGAAAAACCCTTGAGGATTGTTTGACATGGTTGTTTGGTTAGAGTGAGGAGGATTGTCTATATTTTCGCCAAACTGGGTTCCAAGAGAAATAGACAACTTGGCCAAATCGCGCATATGCACCACTTCTTCCTCTATATAAAAAATCTTGTGCTTAAGTGTAAGGACGAGGTCACTTGGAAGTTGCCCTCCCTCAGAAGTTTCTATTCTTTCGTTGCTGCTGTTGTTGTCAACTATTTTACCCTTGTCTCTGTAGTCTGGTCTTTGAGGTGGCGGAGAAGGGGGGGTCCCTTTCGATCGTGTATGTGCCAGAATGAAGGGAAGATCAACCTTAGGAATGGGAAAAACAATGGAATCAATAGAAAACAGTGTTACGAGATTATAGCAGATAATAATAATAATAATAGCACATTGTTTGAAATAAGCTCCCTAGATGCAAGGGACCTCGTTGAGCCAGAGGTAGGCCTAAGATGACATATAAGTGATGCATAATGATTAATTCAAGCCTTATTTGCCAATAGGAGTTTAGAGTTAGAGAAATAAAAATGATCTTTATGTATTAAATAATTTGAATTTCTTACATCAAACTAAAGAAAAACTAGAAATAAACTAAAGGGCTAGGGATAACATGGGGGAAATAAAAATCCTAAAAAGAAACAGGGTCAATGCGGATATCGAATGTTAGGGACAATCTGCTGCCTCATTTCTAGAGTGATCTCATAGTCGCAGTTGAGAAGGTTGCGAGCCCATCTTCTTTCCTTTTCATCACCAAAACCTGGAAGGCCTTCTTCGCTCAAATCTGCATGTTCTGCATCCTCTAAAAGCCACACATAATACTCTGGTGTGCAGAAGGGTCTATGCTCTCGAACATCAATAGTTACTACTCTTTTCCACCTTCGCAGTACGGTGCCCACTAGTGGTATTTCTGGCCCAAAGTCATACCCATAGTGGTCCATATGGGATCGCAGAGGTCTCATTTGGATTTGTCCAAACTTTCGAAGGACTCAGAGTGGTGCGTATGGGTGCACGCCATTTAAACCAATGAGCTCGATAAAGTAGAGCTCATTACCCCTTATAATGACACGACGAGGCTTCAACCAATAATACTTCCATTGAATTTTAGTGGCTGAACGCTCTATCAAGTACACAAACCAGTCCACCGTTCCTGCAGGGGATGAAAAATACTTCATCCTTGTGGGATGATTCATAATATTAGTCCCCACACCCCCTCTCAAAATGTCTACCAGATCTTCCCTCTCGTAAAAATGCTCAACCGCCCATAGTTGCAATTGGAAGTTGCACCCCTCGAAATACCTTTTGCCTTTAGTACACCTAGTCAGCGCCCTTATAATTTCTGCCAGTATCATGGGAACTATGGTCTTCCCACCTCGAGCTATCATACGAACCACATAACTTAGGCTAGTGTGTATTTTCCCTCCTTCCCTAGGGAAAACAAGTGAGCCTAACAGTGCGACAACGAAAGCATTAAGACGGTATCTTTCCCATTTCACAGGAGAGCAAGCGAATTCTCTGTGGAAATTTTCATGGCCTTCCTCATCTCCAAAACGTGAGTATAGAAACTCTAAAGAAATACATCCCTCTTTTAGACAAAGTAAACTTGGATTATGACGCATGCCCATTTGTTTCAAAACAGACCTTGGTGTTGGCTTGTGTGGTACAACCATTTCACGTTCTTTGGAAGAAAGATCTAGAAATCCACGAATCTCTTCAATTGTCAGAGTTAGTTCAAAATCCCTAAATTTGAACATTTACCTCTCGGAATCCCAAAATATCAACACTGCCTTGATCAAGTGGTGGTCAGACGCGACGGAGATTAAGGCAGTAAGGCCATCTAGCAATTCTTTTGCCTCTAGTCCGTGATTTCTCTCAATATCCTTCCACCAAATCTTCAAGGTTGGATTCACTTTGACCACCATTTGTGTGTTGGGAAAATGAGGGTAGTCCATGACTCTGCAAACAAACAGCAAACAAAATCTAAACTCCATGTTGGCAAAATTTGGCTTTATTTAATTATTATGACCACATTGACACATAATTATGCAATTTGTCTAAAGGGTGTTGGGGCCATTTAGATGATAAGGTGGCTAGTGATCATGCGGATTGACACCAAGGGTCAAACCACCTAGGGCTTATGTAGCATGTATGACCTAAGTACACTTTCTAAGAGTTGGCTTGACACGAACTTGAAAGGGATTCTGTGCGAGAAGGCTCGTGGTTTCCCGCTACTAAAACTATTCGTTCCGTCCACGCATATGCCAACTCTCTATAATAGGGTGTTTAAAGAAAATTAGATTAGTTGTGAGAGGTGCAAAGGCACAATATCACGGTAACAAAATAAAAAAAAGGAAGAGGGAAATTTTAAAAGAAGTAGCGAGAAAATAGAAAGTAGACAAGTATATAAGCAAATATCATTTTTTATTTAATTAAACTACCCCAAATAAATATAAGTATAAAACAAGTAAAGGGATAAGGGAAAGGGGCACTCTGAAGGACTTTGTGGATCAGCACTCGACTATTCTTTAGTGTTTCGATAGGCTTCCGTGTAGGGACAGACAAAACCAAGGTTTGTTGCTTTAAGCCTAAATCGATGTCATCATCTCTATAGAGCCTATACTACCCTTACCCCACCACCATATGTTTTTCGTCTCTAAAAGGTGTCTAGTGTCCCCGCTTAAGGTCCAAGAGGCATTGGACTACGATCATGATGGATTTAGACTAAAAATAAAATATATGCTTTTAGTAGGCCCACCTAGAAACCAAGTCAAACAAATAGGATATTCATTTAGCATACAACGTCTCAAGTTGGCCTCTAGGTTTTAATTATAACATGCTTTCAAACAAACAACACAAGTAAAGTGAAAAGGTCGCATGCAAAGTGTGTGCATACAAAACAGATAATATAACATTAAAATATTTAATCTAAAGGGTATTAAATTATTACTTTAATTAATTATAATTTAGCTAGAAATATACAGGCAGAAACATGTCAAGGCGGTGACACGTTTAATTACAAATTTCATAAATTTATTTTAAGTAAAATTAAATCTGGGGCAGCAAGTAGCAGTGGCAGAAAATAGCTGATTTTAGTTGTTGAAACAGTATGCTAAAAAAAAATTAATTCAAAGTGAAATTAACTAGGGCAGCAAATAAGTAAAGTTGCAGATCTTATATTAGCATGTAGAAAAATGATTATTATTTATTCCAAGAAGCAAGGCAGCAAGTTATTAGAGTGGACAAAAAATTATGATAAAATGCAGAATCTAATTCATTTAAAACAGGTTTTTTAAACGGTCATATTACAGGCTCATATGTTAAAGCGGAATGGAGTTAATTGATTTATCTAAGTTAGGGAAGATTTTAAATTATGGCATGCAAGGATTGGTTTATTAATTCTATTTACAATGGTAGAAGGTAATTATTTGCCGAAATCAGTTAACAATGGGCAGAAAATATTCATATTAGTTTTGCTAATATTATTAAACATGCTAGAGATTATTAGAATGCCCATGGAAATGATTTTTAGGTAAAGAACAATATCCACAGCCTATAGGAATGGTGTCTACACCCAAATGACATTAAAATAATTAAATCCTATTGGCATGCCTTTCTAAATATAACAATGGTGACAATTACTAATAAAGCTCACATTAACAGATAACAATTATGGCTAGTTATTACTAAAAAGGTTCAAACATTACCTCCTTTTTAAAAATAAAAATAAAAATCATTAGCATGTTGAAACTGGTGCGTTATTAAAATCAACTACTTGCTTAACATGTTGGATTAATTCCTATAGGCATAATTCTAGGTATAGACATACTTAATTACATGCTGACATGCGGGATTTGTTAAAACCAGGTGAGACAATATATATGATACAAAAAGCATGCGATATTGACACAATGATTTGAAAATAGACGATTTTAACAAAGTTAATGAATGAGATTAAATTCTCCAATTTATTTTTTTAATCTTTTCCAGTATGCTTTCATGATAGTCTATGGCATTAATAAAACAAGAAGCACAATTATTCTATTAGTTATTTATCATTTGATAAAAAAAAAAATTTAATCTAACATAATAAAACAGTTTTAAGGGTCGGTTATTATCACAACACAAGTAGACTCAACATAAATAATGCAATTAGCACATAAATCCCCCTCCCCTTAGATGATTCCCCAAGTATCATATATATAGAGAGAGTTAGAGGTTTATACAAATATTACAAACCAAAATAAATAATAAATACAAATTCAAAATACATAAATTATATAATCTCGCCTCATGGCAACTCTTCATATCTTGAACTTTAAGGTCAAAACCCAACTAAAGCAAATGCAAATGTAGCCAAATATATATAAGAGTGAACTTGCATAATAAAATAGTCAACCACACATATATAGTTCAGAGGGTGAACATAACATTCAAACAAGTAAACACCAACCCATACGAAGTATTATCACAAATAAGAGAGGGACAAAGAGAACTAACCCGGATTCTCCCTTTTAATTTGTTCATCCATTATGGACTCATTTATAAAAACTAATAAACTTTGATGCAAAATTGGAAGTTTAATATATGTGGAGAGCACTAACCTATTATGCAGTTTAATAAATCAGCAATAAAGTACTAAGCAAAGTTCTCACCCAAACAACAACACAGCAAAGAGAGAGCCTTTTTCGTTTGCAAGGATTCTTCTTTTTCTTTTTAAGTGTAGAGAGAGTAATTGATATTTGCTAAAGTGTTCAAGTGTCGAAGTGTCTAGAATATGAGGGGACGAGTCACTTTTATAGTGGAAGAGGGGTACGGTTTTAAGGAAAGGAAATAAATGAAGGAGTCAAATAAAATTATTTTTTCCTTATTTCAAAGAAGAGCCAGATCAGATTTATTTTAAATTATTTTATACCAAATATAAATGCAAGTAAGAAAGCTTATCCACTTTTAGTTAAGGTAAACAAAATCAATTAAAATATAAAATAAGTACAGAGCCTAATTTACAACGGTAAAAAGGCATAACTAAATAAGGAAGGTGCAATTACAGACATATATCCACGCTCATAATTTCCATAGGCATGTTCCACTAAATTAGTCAATCGTAAGATTCACTAAGTATGAAACTATCCATATCATTATTCCAAATAAGAATATAAGGTTACCATGAATAAGAGAGTACCAAACTTCATTGATTAGAGCAAATGAAACGGATTTAAATGATTTAAAGATAACTAAAATTCTCTTATTGTGCAAAACAACAGCTATTCCCAATTAGGAAAGAAGATCAATTAGAGGCATAACACGATACCAACAATCCTTTAAGAATTTTGAAACTCAAACGAGCTCCAAATAAACAAAATCTAAACATATAGAGTTGTATGTATTTGAATTCTTGAATGGGACGAATTCTGACACACCTACCATTAACAACGTCACATGCAGAGGTTTACTGTAACATAGCAAACGGTAGACAATGGTAGCAGACTAACAAGATATCAAAGTCTTTTCACACACGAACAATATAATGAACGAATTAAATATGAGAATATTACACTTACTAAACAGAAGAAATAATGGGGAGAACGAAGTAGCATTTAAGTTGAATTAACATACCAAGACTGATATGTTTTGCACTAAAATAAAGGGCTGATACATGTTACCAACAATTGCCGGCCGGAGTTTCTGGTTTTCGCCGGAGTTGTCATTGATAGTTGCCGCCTCGAAACTTGCTAATGACTGGCTTTGTTCCGCCGGGGCTGCTGTTGGAGGTTGCCTGCTACTTGCTACTGGTGGTTCTGCAAAAGAGATGAGAGAAAACAAGAGGAAGGGAGAAAGGAAGGAGAGGCGGAGGGAGAGAAGGCACTTGAGATGTTGCTGGTCTGGTGTTTGCCACTGCTGTTCGTTCTCGCCAACTGCTGGAGTTGTTGTCCTCTTTGTCGTCATGCATGTGGTTCGCCTGGCTGTTGTCTGGAACTCCTGGAGGAGTTGTTCTCGCCGAGAGAAGGAGAGGAAAGGGAAGAGAATGCAGCAAGGAGAGGAGAGGAGGAACAGAGGTTTCGCCGGAGAGGGCGATGGTGTCTCTCTATCTCGCCGTCGTCAATGGAGAAGAGAGATGGATGAGGCGGCTGATTTTGGGAGAGAAGAGGAAGAGAATGAAAAATGAAAATTAGGGGTTTGGGTCTTCTTAGGTTAAAAATAGTAAGGTTAGGTAGATTTAATTTGGACCAATGGATTAGTTAAGATGAGCGGCTATGATTTGATCTAGGGTTCATTTAAAGGATGGACAAACGAGATTAAAATAAATGTGCCTTGAGAGTTTAATTGGAATGGCGAAAATTGAAATAAAAATTGGCTATAATTGAAATGAAAGGTGGCCCTAATTGAAATAAAATTGGAATTGAATAAGCTAGAATTGAAATGAATTAGAATAGAATAGGCAAACAATTAAATGATTTTGAGGAAATTTGAAGAAATGCTATCCAATTAAAATACTATAAAATATTATCTTTAAAATTACTTAAATTTTAAAAATTTGAATTAATGCGAGTTTTCCTAATAATTTAAAAATATTTTAATAGTATTTACAATAATTTTTATAAAGAATGCATACTAAAATATTATTTTTAGACAAATTCGACTAAAATTTTAAACTCGACATATTTTCAAAAACAATGTGTATTTAATCGAATAGCATTTTGTGAAATTGCTAAAGGTCGATCAAAATTGGGTGTCAACAACTGCCCCTTGGTTGATTGGGAATAAATGATGAATTTTCGAGCAACCAACGTTGACTTAGTAGCAGCTTTTGTCCGACCGACGAGAGATGTCAGTGGGATCAATTAAAACGATGTAGAGTTGAAAAGGGGTACGACCGAGACTTTGGTATTAAGCCACCTACATATCTCTGGTTATACGAGAACCAGGTCGTGTGTAGTTCTGGATTCAGGAGCAAACGAAACTCCTAAAAATTAAAAGAGCGGTATGTTATTTGAACGGGAACGATTTTGACTTGGATGAATAGGATTAGAGTAGTAAGAAATGCATGAGAAGGAGATTTCTAGTTTAGGATCGAAGAAACCGATGAGAAGCGGTAAAATGAGTAGCTAAGGGTTAAATGAAAAAGGGTAATACGAGTAGCAAAGACTTTGATCGAGACTTTTGTTGCGATCGATGTAAGCTCGATAATTGTAGCCGAAAGGTGAAAATGTCTTATCTGCCAAATGTCAGTCTCTGCAAATCTGTAGCTTGTACTATGATTAGAGCAAATATTTCAACAAACGGTAAAAGTAAACATGATGCAATTTTCCATATCGACCATGATGTTTGCCATAAGACTATGAAAAATGATGTTTTAGGCTATGATGTCTAGGGCCATGATACACAAAATTTATATCCTCAGGTCATGCAAATGTTGTCCATGGGCCATGAAAAATGATGCCCTTAAACTATGACACCTTTGGATCATGATAAGCAGAAAGTAAATCCTTAGGCCATGATATGATGTCCGCAGGCCTTGTAATATGATGCCTTTAGACCATGACGCCTTAGTAATATGAGTAATGAGTAAAGAAAGTGTATCTGTATTTCGGACATCTGTTGATACTTGTAGCTTGATTGGAATTTATTCGGGCATATGCAATTCTCGGGCACAATGCAATCTTGGGCGCATGCAATTTGGGGACAATGCAATCTTCGGGCACAGCAAATCAAGCACATGCAGTCTTCGGGCACAATGAGGTATCGAGCACAATTCAATCTCAGTCACATGCAATGATGCAATTCTTGGGCATATGCAATATCGGGAACAATGCAATCTCGGGCACATGCAATGATGTAATTCTCGGGAAAATGCAATATCGGGCACAATGCAATAATGCAATCCTCGGGCACATGCAATTTTCGGGCACAATGCAATCTTCGGGCACAACGCAAATCAGGTGCCTGCAGTCTTCAGGCATAATGCGATCTCGGGCACATGCAAAGATGTAATTCTCGGGCACATGCAATATCGGGTACAATGCAATCTCGAGCTCAATGCAATCTCAGGCACATGCATTGATGTAATTCTCGGGCACATGCAATATCGGGCACAATGTAATCTCGGGCACATGCATTGATGTAATTCTCGGGCACATGCAATATCGGGCACAATGTAATCTCGGGCCCAATGCAAATCTCGAGCAGAATGCAATCTCGGACACATGCAATGATGTAATTCTCGGGCACGTGCAATATTGGGCACAATGCAATCTCGGGCTCAATGTCGTCTTCGGGCACATGCAATCTCGTGCTCAATGCAGTCTCGGAGACAATGCAAATCTTCGAGCACATGCATAATAGTCGATTGAGGGCATAAAATATCTTGGACCTTCGCCTTGTTAGAAGGGTCGAGTGTCGTTTGTTGACAATTTTTGAGTTCAAAATATTGTAGGTTTGATCCTTCGTCCTATTATAAGGAGTGGGTGTAGTTGAATGTTGATTTGTCGGGCTTGATATGGAGTAGTCTGATCCTTTTGTCTGATTAGAAGGATAGGGTACCATTGATTGGCGATTGTCTGGCTCAAAATAACTTGGTCCTTCATCCTATCAGATGGATATTATGCCATTTGATTGGTGATTTGGGCTCAGTATAGAGTAGTTTGGTCCTTCCTATTGTTGGAAGGTTAATGTGACATTCGTTGGTGATTTTCGAGCTTTGAATAATGTAGCTTGATCATTCTTCCTATTGAAAGGATAGAATGCCATTGATTAGCAATTTATCGGATATATCGATACATTGATCCTTCAAGTGGTGTTGAAGTTGCTTCTTGTATATGTACCTGTCTTTTCTGCATTCAAAGAAAAATAATTAGTTAAAGGGGAGGTTGATCTGTATCTCTGATTCGGCATAATATGCTCCTCTGATGTCTGCTAGTATGTCCTTTGAAATGTTGTCAAAAATTTTGAGGTCCTCCTCAAAATTTTCTGCCCCAGTGTAGAATTTCTGCTATTCTGATTTTGGATGTAGATTGTAGCTTGATTGTTATGAATTTATGAGATCCTCTCAAAATTCTGTCCCAGTCTTGATTTGCAAGAAAATATGTTTTTTAAGGAATTTTCGAAACCCTTTCCAATATTCTGCCCCAATTATTCATTTGCGAGAAGAAATACTTTTGAACGAGTTTTTGAGTTCCTCTCAAAAATTCTGCCCCAGTATCGAGATCTTGTAAGAAGAATGCTCTTTTATGAAATTTTTGAGACCTTCTCTAAAATTTTGCCCCAGTTACTAATTTGCGTGAAGAAATGCTTTTGCAGGAATTTTGAGTTCCATGCAAGAAATTCTGCTTCTGCATCATCACTTGCAAGAAAATGTCCTTCTGATGGAATTTTTGAGACCCTCTCAAAAATTCGCCCAGTTAACAGTCAAAAGGGAAAATGGAATTTTTATTATGATAAGACCGAACTCCATAGGATCGCTTAGGTATCCTCTCTTAAACGGGAATCAGGTCTGACGTAGTTCCAAATATAAGAGCATAAGACATTAAACAGAGCATCCTTAAGCAATACTGAAATGATAGATTTTGACTAACTTTATTGCCCATATGCTAAAATGGGTACTTTCCTTGTCTGAATGTAGAAAGCTTGAACTTTCAATGGCGCAAGCCTTATTGGAAAATGCTTCGAATGAGCTTCGACATGTTCACTATTGGGGTTCTGCTATGCGAAGTCCTCCAAGCATATGATCTTGGTATCAATCAATTGTTGAATCTTGTCTTTCAGTTCACGACATTCTTCTATGGTATGTCCTTTCATCCCTGAGTGATAAGCACAAACCTTAGAGGGTTCAACCCACCTTGCACGTGTATTCATCCTTATTTTACTGATAGGAGTGATATGACCAACAAGCCTCAACTTTTCATAGAATTGATCTATAGGCTCAGTCAAAGGAGTGTAAATTTTGATGGGCCTTTTCTCAACATTGAATAGATTTTTGCGAATATGTTTTTGAGTGAGAGTTTTGACATTGTGAACAGGATAAGTAGGCTTTTGATATGAAGGGATTTGATATGGTATGAGCGGCGCACAATACCAAGGGACTTGGTGTAGAGGTGTTTGATATTGAGGAGCTTGTAAGGGAGGACTCGGCAGACTCGGAGTAAGATATAGAGGTCTAGAAGCATAAGCATGATGTTGAGGAGGATATGGGTAATTTGGAAAGTGAGTGTTCTTTGGAGGTATTTGAATGGAGCTTGGTTGATTTTGCGAAGTAGGGTAAGTTGCTGGGGTATTATCTTGGAGAGTGGCTTGACTTGTGACATGCGGCTTATCTATGTTTGTCTCCAGAGTGGGATCGACAGAGAGTAACAACATGGCCCACCCGCGCATATCAGACACTTCTTCTTCTAATTACCTTATTTTCTTTTACAGGCTTGAGACCAACTCGTCTGAAGGATCCTTACTTTTCAATAGTCTTACTCATAACCTTCTCATTAGTCGTTTTCCTCTTCCCTTTGTGGTTCTCATTTGGAAGAACAGCAAAAGGTTGCATCCCTCAAAGAACATTCGACCATCGACGCATGCTGATAAACTCCTCATTATTTCCGCCAGGATCATGGGTACTAGGGTTTTCCTAGGTTCGCCCTCTCTTTGGGCTAAATCTCGAACCACATAATCCATGTGTGTGTCAATCCTTCCCCTCATCTTAGGAAAAACAAAGGATCTTAGTAGGGCAATGGCAAAGGCATTTAGACGATATGTTTCCCATTCATCGACGGAGCACTCAAACTCATCAATAAAAGAGTAATAACTATCCACTCGGCCAAAGTGTGATTTTAGAGAGTCGAAATGAATCCACCCAAGGTCTAAAGAAGGTAAGGTTGGATTTGACTTCATTCCGTGACTTTCTAAGAACTCCCTTGATGGGGGCTTATATGGTACCATCATTTCAGACTCGTGGTATGGCAAGTCAATGAAACCACTTATCTCCCCAATCGTTGGCACCAAGTCGAAATCCACGAATTTGAAGACCATCCTCACAAGGTCCCAAAATTCTACTAAGGCCCTAATCAAGTGAGGGTTTGGAATGACAAAGATGAGATAGGTAAGGCCGCCCAACAAATGACGGATTTCTCTTTCACGGTTTCTCTTAATATCAATCCACCAGTTCCTTAGCTTGTAGTTTACCTCTATGACCATTTGCGGGTTTGGAGAGTTGAAAGTGTCCATGACTCTGCAAACAAAACAACAAACGATTTCTAAACTCCATTTTAGAAAATTTGGCTAGATTTAATTATTATGACCACATTGACAAATAAATATGCAATTTGTCTAAAGGTTGTTGGGGTCGTTTAGACGATAGGGTAGCTACTAATTGTGCGGATTGACAATAAGGGTCAAACCACTTAGGGCTTATGCAACATGTATGACCTAATTAAGACTTCTATGAGTTGGCTTGACATAGACTTGAAAGGGATTCTATGCGAGAAAGCTCGTGGTTTCCCGGTAGTAAAACTATATGTTCCGTCCATGCATATATCGACTCTCTATAATGCGTATTTGAAAAGAAGTGGATTATTTGTGAGAGGTGCAAAGGCACGACATCCCGGTAAAAAAAAAGGAAGAGGGTCCCAATTGGGGGAAATATGAGCGGAATGACAATTTATCAAAGCAATAACATTTAACACTTATATTGAAAGCAGTAACACATAGGTAGTTTATGAAAGAGTTAAATAAATAAATAAATACATGCATAAATAAAAGGGAGTAAACATATAAACATATTAGAGAATCAAGAAATTAAGGAAATAGGATATGCGATTAAGCATGCGAGTAACAAATAAAGAAAAAGAGAAAGGGCGAAACATGGAAATAAACAAATAAGGAAGAAGGGAAAGGGGTGGAACATGGAAAATAGACAATAAATAAGGAAACAAATAAACAAGAAAAACAAATAACAACTTCACATGCTAATAACCAAACAAACAATGAAATAACCAAGTAAACCCCACATAAGCATGAAATACGTAATGGTTAGAACCTAATATCCCCAGCGGAGCCGCCATTTTGTCGCACCTCGTTTTTCCTCAAAACGGACATTGCATGACCTAACAACTCTTTTGGGCTTTTGGGTGGATGCAAGAGTCGCCACCTAACAAATTAAGGTGCGTTAGGGCACCTATCTAACCTAACTAGTTCTAGCTAAAGTCAATGAACCAGAGATCATGGTAAGGGTTTAAATTATCTTGAGGGAAAGGTATTAGGCATCCCTCGAGGTCCACAAATGTGGATCCCGACCGTATCTCATGCAATTTACATGGGGGTTACAAGTAGCAATTAAGGTCACTTCATTTATTGGTTATTTAAACATGCTTGCTAGGTGATAACTAATAATAAGCAATTAGGATCAATTTATTTATTTGTTATTTAATTAAACATGCAAAACTATGTGATGACATAAGACTAAATAATTCACGCATATAAAATTTTAAAAGAAGTAGCGAGTAGATAGAAAGTACACAAGTATATAAGCAAATATCATTTTTTATTTAATTAAAATACCCAAATAATCATAAGTATAAAACAAGTAAAGGGATAAGGGAAAGGGAAACTCTGAAGGACTTTGTAGATCAGCACTCGACTTTTCTTTAGTGTTTCGATAGGCTTCCGTGTAGGGACAGACAAAACCAAGGTTTGTCGCTTTAATCCTGAGTCGATGTCATCATCTCCGTAGGGCCTATACTACCCCTACCCCACCACCATATATTTTTCGTCTCTAAAAGGTGTCTAGTGTCCCCGCTTAAGGTCCAAGAGGCATTGGACTACGATCAGGATGGATTTAGACTAAAAATAAAATATATGCTTTTAGTAGGCCCACCTAGACACCAAGTCAAACAAATAGGATATTCATTTAGCATACAACGTCTCAAGTTGGCCTCTATGTTTTAATTATCACATGCTTTCAAACAAACAAAACAAGTAAAGTGAAAAGGCCGCATGCAAAGTGTGTGCGTACAAAACAGATAATATAACAATAAAATTATTTAATTTAAAGGGTATTAAATTATTTCTTTAATTAATTATAATTTAGCTAGAAATATACAGGCAGAAACATGTCAAGGCGGTGACAGGTTTAATTACTAATTTCAGAAATTTATTTTAAGCAAAATTAAATCTGGGGCAACAAGTAGCAGTGGCAGAAAATAACTGATTTTAGTTGTTGAAACAATATGCAAAAAAATAATTAATTCAAACTGAAATTAACTAGGGCAGCAAATAATTAAAGTTGCAGATCTTATATAAGCATGCAGAAAGATGATTATTATTTATTCCAAGCGGCAAGGCAGCAAGTTATTATAGTAGACATAAAATTATGACAAAATGCAGAATCTGGTTCATTTAAAACAATTTTTTTAAACGGTCATATTACAAGCTCATATGTTAAAGCAGAATGGAGTTAGTTGATTTATGTAAGTTGGGCAGATTTTAAATTATGGCATGCAGGGATTGGTTTATTAATTCTTTTTACAATCGTAGAAGGTAATTATTTGCCGAAATCAGTTAACAATGGGCAGAAAATATTCATATTAATTTTGCTCATATTATTAAACATGCTGGAGATTATTAGAATGCCTATGGACATGAGATTTACGTAAAGAACAATCTCCACAACCTATAGGCATTGTATCTACACCCAAATGACATTAAAATAATTAAATCCTATTGGCATGCCTTTCTAAATGCAACAATGCTGACAATTACTAATAAAGCTCACATTAACATATAACAATTATGGCCAATTATTACTTCACAGGTTCAAACATTATTTCCTTTTTAAAAATAAAAATAAAAATCATTAGCATGCTGAAACTAGTGCGTTATTAAAATCAACTACTTGCTTAACATGTTGGAGTAATTCCTATAGGCATAATTCTAGGTATAGACATACTGAATTACATGCTGACATGCGGGATTTGTTAAAACCAGGTGAGACAATATATATATATATATATATATATATATTTATGGCATAAATAGCGTGCGATATTGACACATTGATTCGAAAATAGATGATTTTTACAAAGTTAATGAATGAGATTAAATTCTCCAATTATTTTTTAATCTTTTCCAGTATGCTTGCATGATAGTCTATGGCATTAATAAAACAAGTAGCACATTTATTCTATAAGTTATTTATCATTTCATAAAAAAGTATATTTTTAATCTAACATATTAAAATAGTTTTAAGGGTCGGTTATTATCACAACACAAGTAGACTCAACATACATAAAACAATTGGCACATAAATCCCCCTCCCCTTAGATGATTCCCCAAATATCATATATATAGAGATATTTAAAGGTTTATACAAATATTACAAACCGAAATAAATAATAAATATAAATTCAAAATACATAAATTAAATAATCTCGTCTCATGGCAACTCTTCATATCTTGAACTTTAAGGTCAAAACCCTGCTAAAGCAAATGCAGATCTAGCCAAATATATATAAGAGTGAACTTGCATAATAAAATAGTCAACCACACATATATAGTTCAGAGGGTGCACACAACATTCGAACAAGCAAATACCAATCCATACGAAGTTTTATCACAGATAAGAGAGGGACAAAGAGAACTAACTCGGATGGTCCCTTTTAATTTGTTCATCCATTATGAACTCATGTATAAAAACTAATAAACTTTGATGCAAAATTGGAAGTTTAATATATGCGGAGAGCACTAACCTATTATGCAGTTTAATAAATCAGCAATAAAGTACTAAGCAAAGTTCCCACCCAAACAGCAACACAGCAAAGAGAGAGCCTTTTTCGTTTGCAAGGATTCTTCTTTTTCTTTTTAAGTGTAGAGAGAGTAATTGATATTTGCTAAAGTGTTCAAGTGTCGAAGTGTCTAGAATATGAGGGGAGGATTACTTTTATAGTGGAAGAGGGGTACGGTTTTAAGGAAAGGAAATTAATTAAGGAGTCAAATAAAATTATTTTTTCCTTATTTCAAAGAGGAGCCAGATTAGATTTATTTTAAATTATTTTATACCAAATATAAAAGCAAGTAAGAAAGCTTATCCACTTTTAATTAAGGTAAACAAAATCAATTAAAATATAAAACAAGTAAAGAGCCTAATTTACAACGATAAAAAGACATAACTAAATATGGAAGGTACAATTACAGACAGATAACCATGCTCATAATTTCCATAGGCATGTTCCACTAAATTAGTCAATCGTAAGATTCACTGAGTATGATATTAGTCAATCGTAAGATTCTCTTCCCTTTCTTCTCCTCCTCTTGGCGAGGACAACTTCTACAGCAGTTCCGGACAGCAGCCAGGCGAACCACCTGCATGACGACAAAGACGACAACAACACCAGCAGTTGGCGAGAACGAACAGGAGTGGCAAACACCGGACCAACAACAGCTCCAGTGCCTTCTCTCCCTCCGCCTCTCCTTCCTTTCTCCCTTCCTCTTCTTTTCTCTCCTCACTTTTGCAGAACCACCAATAGCAAGTAGCAGACGACCTCCAATAGCAGCCCCGGCGGAATAGAGCCAACCATCACCAAGTTCCGAGGCGGCAACCATCAACGACAACTCCGGCGAAAACCATAAACTCCAGCCAGCAGTTGTTGGTAGAGTGTATTAGCCCTTTATTTTAGTGCAAAACAGATCAGTCCCGGTATGTTAATTCAACTTAAATGCTACTTCGTTCTCCCCATTATTGCTTCTGTTCTGTAAGTGTAATATTCTCATATTTAATTCGTTTATTATATTGTTTGTGTGTGCAAAGACTTTGATATCTTGTTAGTCTGCTACCATTGTCTATCATTTGCTATGTTACAGTAAACCTCTACATGTGACGTTGTTAATGGTTGGGGTTCAGAATTCGTCCCATTCAAGAATTCAAATACATACAACTCTATATGTTTAGATTTCGTTGATTTGGAGCTCGTTGGAGTTTCAAAATTCTTAAGGATTGTTGGTATCGCGTTATGCCTCTAATTGCTTTGTTTTCCTAATTGGGAATAGCTGTTGTTTTGCATAATTAGAGAATTTTAGTTATCTTTAAACTGATAATTAGGGAATAGTTGTTGTTTTGCCAATTTTCAGTTTTGTATTCTCATGAAGTGTTTGGGGAGGTCTTGATATTGAAATAAGAATTTTGATACGATTTTCAACCCATTTTGGCAAATTCATCAGCAACTTGGTCAAACTCTCACAAACACTTCATCATTTCAACATTGTACTATTGCTTATACTTTTATAATTTTTGTCCCTGTATCATGTTGTTGATGACGAGACAATCCTGTTCTACATCAATATTAGTCGTTAGTCAATTACCAATTAATGACATGTTGAGATGCTAATGATTCTACTAAATTGTTTTTGGAGCATTATACATAAATGGAAAAATCAATTACCATATTTTATCCATGGTTCCTTACTATTCGTGCAATATCAACCCTCCTACTATTATGTAAAGGACTCAACATTTGGGAAGTTTCATCTAGCAATTAGTTTTTTGTAATGACGCTCTAGGTCATTTCTATGTTGTGCGATATTTTTTATGTTTAGAATTTTTCTATAGCCACCTCGAGTCATTTATGACTTACTAAAATTGACAGTTGGGTCAACTGGTCGTTCAATTGGATTCTATACGACTTTTAATGTTTTGGAGCTTTTGAAACCTGAATGGTTGACTTTGGTCAAAACATCAGGAAAATGGCCCCATAATGTGATTCTAATGGTTCCCTTAGCTCTAGAACATTGAGTTTTGTTTAGTTGGACCCTTGGTCTTTGCCCCAAGGCTTCCAGACATTTTTTCGAGCAACCTTGTGGATTTTGGCTAAAATGAAGCATTGAGTGTGGGACTCACTTTTTGTCAAAACGACATTCGTTGAAAGTATCAACATCTTCGTTCTGTCCAATATCAATATTGCTGAGGTAGGACAGTTCGTTTGTGTGCACGAGTTTTCAAACAAATCTCGAGCATCCGAGCAGAGTTCTTTGGGATTTTGCTAAATTTTCTAGTGCCTAATGCTAGTGTAGTCGCCTAAATGACCTTGGCACTTCTTAAACAGTGGTCACTTAAGCACACAAGGACTCACTTTAGCGGGCCCTGCAAGTAATGGGGTTAGCCGGTTGTAACACCTCTAACTTTGAGAAATGCTAAAAAGGGTAAACAGGCAAGTCTACGAACCCAAAATGGACCATGGACCCTTCACCAGACCATAGACGTTCCCTTTACGGGACCACAACCTGTTTTGGGCATTGGGCATCGTGAAGGACTGCCCAAGGCAGCCAAGGTGAAGGCCACCTTGACGAGCCAATAAATAGCCTATGGTGACGTTTACAATTCCTGCAAGTCACCCATCAGATTTTGAGTTTTGGGTCCACTTCAAATGATAATATCTCTCAGCAAAAAATGAATTAGGTGACCCATGACCTATCAAATTAAAGTTCTTTGAGTAATCTTTCCAAGGTCACCAAGTTTGCCTTATTTCATGTTAGGATCAAATAGTGATGCCCGCTTTAGTAAAGACCTGTCGGGCAGGTGTAACTTGACGATCAACAAGATGGGCCGTGAAGCATTAAACAACTGGTGAAACTGCCCTTTTTAGGCACTTTTTCATTTTTAAAAGTTGGGGTCATTTTGGTCTTTCACCTATGTGTTTGATACTTAAACTATGTCGTTTTAACCCCTATTCTAAGCCTAAACTATGTTGTTTTACATAGTGAAGAAGAAGAACAAGAAGAAGAGTTAAACTAGGTCAAATCCTCTAATATTCCAAGCTTTGTGAGGGCTTTGTATCCAAGGTATGATAGCTTATTCATCCATGGATTCTTGCATCTATGGAGCCCCCTAGAATTCTCGCACTTTGATGAAGAATTACCCAATTTAGGTTAGGGTTTCTTTAATGTTGTTGGTTATGATGTATCTTGATCCAATTCAGTGGATATTGATTTTTTATGATTGAATTAGTAGTGAATAATGTTACTATGATGAATTTACATGTTTTGGATGTCTAACCCTAGTCTAATTGATGAAATTGAAGTAATGTGGGTTTATGCCTTCAGAAGGAAATTGAGAATTTAGTGATAATCTTCTAGGGTTTATGATATGTATAGTAATATCTTGAGAGTAAAAGAATATAGACATGAATTGAATTAGATTAAAGCATATATTATGGATCATGATTAGTAATGCTTGAGACTTAGCTTTTATGATGATATATGACTAGAATTGGTTAAGGTTGAAGCATGTGACTAGAATGTCTTGTGATCTAGGTGTGTATAATGATTGTAAGAAGTAAAGCTTTGAGAATAATGCTTGTAGCTATGAAGGTTGAATTCTAGGGCTTTGAGGGTAGAAGCTAATATGATGAACTATGAATGCTAAGGCTTTGAGAGTAAAACTAATATGCATGTTGATTTGAATATTGTATTATTGTGGAAGGATTCTACCCACATCACCTAGAATATGAGTATATGAGATTATGCATGTCCTTATAAAATGTATGTAAATGATTTGTGAACACTTTGAGAGTGAAGTGTTAATGAATATGATATTGTTGATGTGTTGATTGAAAGGCTACTCTCATGAACACATAATGAACATGATGTGAATGGTTTTCTCACATAGAATGATTCTAGGTAGAGAGGTTTGCTCATCTAAAATGAATCAAACATGTTATACTAGAATTGCTTGAAGTTGTGACACAAGATCCCTTCATGAATAACTTTACCTGGTAAGACAAAGACCATTTCATGGTAGCTTGAGTAGGAGATCTCATGGTAGCCTTGGATTTATAAAGCAACCCTTCCTAAGGTTAGCTTGAACTAGTATCATAGAATGCTTGCATGGTAGCATGACTTGGTGAGGCCAAACCATTTCATTGGTAGCTAGGATGGGGAAATAGTACCCATCCTTGAATAGCTTGGACTTGCATGATAGAATGCTTTCCATGGTAGCGTGGTCTAGCCTAGTAAGGTGATATTCCTTGGTAGCTTATCAATTATGAATTGTAATCATTTATGTATGATGGCCTAAAGTGGTACTTAGTATGGGTGAGATTACGGGGTCTTATCCATGCATTGCACAAGTATGACTTGAAGCTACTTATGAAGTGTTTCCCTTATATGTTGTATGCTTAGCTTGGATTGTTTCTATAGTTGCCTTTATTGATATGTTTGACTAAAGGTGAAGGTTCCCTTGTCGATGATAATTAAGCTAAGGATGAGATCTAAATGGAAAGTATGATTATGATGTCATAAAAGTGGTACTTAGTATGGGTGAGATTATTGGGTCTTATCCATGCATTGCACAAGTTTGCTTTGAGGTTACTTAAGAAGTAGTTCTCCTATGTCATGAAGATCTAAGAATTTACTATGCCTATGAAGATGATGTATTTATTATGCTTATGTCTTATGTTGACTAATGCTTCTGTTATGTTCTTGTTGATGATTATGCTAGCTATCGTACTTAGTACTTGATTGTACTAACGCATACTCTTGCCTACATTCTTATCAAATGTAGGGTCCGACGATATTGAGTTTCATCCCGGTGGCTAGGTTCCTAGTAATGCAAGGAGTTGAAGATTTGGTGAGTCCTCATAGAATCGAGGATTTGATCACCTTTCCTTTATTTTCTTTCATTTTATGTTAAAACTTTTGTATGGGCTGTGTCAGAAGGATTTTCATGTTTTAGATGGTATGAGACAAGTGTTATAGACTTCTGCTCGTTTTTATAAAGATTTTGATTTTATTGGAAAATGTTATAAATTTTTGTATCATTTCTACTTACTTTATGTTATGATATGCTAAGTGACTTGTTTGAGGCCTCTGGGGTCTTGTACCCCATGTTATATCTAGGGTGTACCCCTGGGTCGTGACACTTAGTCTCAAGGTAGTGAGGCACAAGGGGCCAACTAACTCATGCATGTGCTAAGTGTGGTAGGAACCACCCAGGAGCATGTCATGATGGCTCCAGTGGTTGCTTCAAGTGTGCTCTGGCAGGTTACTTCATGAGAGAGTGCCTTAAGACCAAGCAGGGAAAAGATAATGGGGGCAATAGAGCCTAATCTTCTACAGTGGCTCTGCCAGACAGAGTTGCACCTAGAGGAGCTACATCAAGGCTAAGCGGAGGAGCAAACCGTCTGTATGCTATCACCAGTCGCTAAGAACAATAGATTTCACCTAATGTTGTCACAAGTATGATCAAAGTTTTTACTTTTGATGTATACGAATATGAAAAACATATGCACTCAATATCATCATTGATCAACCATATATAAAGAAAAGGTGAGAGTTGTTCATAACATGCCAACATCCATGCTTACTAAAATAAGAAATTAAAATACAATATAATAATCAAGAATGAAAAGACTATCTCCCAAGAACTAGATATTAGATAAATGATGAGTCCACAAATTGGACTCATTTAGGGCCATATTTTAATAAAATTAGTGTCCTCAAATGCTTCTTTTATCCCACTATCTGATAAAAACTCTTAAGTTTCAGGTATTTGAAGTTTGAGTGGAAGAATGGACACTTAGGCGCAAAAACGAACAAAAAGGCTGAAAATAACGAAGAAACTGAAGCCTGAGAATCGCCAAGCACAAATTGCCGAAGGGACGTACTTCGCCCTTTCTTCCAGTTACGGAGCCCTGAAAGAAGATGATCAAATTGGCAGTAAAAATGAGTAGTCAGCACGTCGCCAAACAATTCTGCGAAGCAGTACAATATTGCCAAATGGTCCAGGATGCAAAGATGTTGTAGGCAAGCACAGAAGGCGATGGACCAGATGATGGGTCAATCGCCGAGTCGATCGGCGATTCCCACTTACGTCGCCGAACGATCCACCGCATCACTATTTTCTTAAACTATAAATATTAGCTCTGTATTAGTTTTAAAGAAGATTTGAACATTATTGTAATTTTCACTTTAGCTTTAATATTTTCTCTCAAGTTTGGAGAGGGTTTTGTGGGATACTCGAAGAAAGGAGTTCATCTTCCCCAAATTGGAAGTTGGTCTTCTCTATTCTTCTTCCTTTGTTTAAATCAAGGATTAATTTCATATACACATTTGATTTCTCTATCATTTCAGGAATAATTTCTTATTTCTTGATGTGTGGCTAAAAACCCCATTCTTGTGGTGTAATTTAGCAAATAGATGTTTATATTATTGTTGCATCTTGCTTGCTGATAGGTTAGATGCATTTTAATGGTGATTTCACCTAGTGGTTGTGGTCTAATTTAATGGGTTAATAATTGCAAATACAAAACCACCCATGTGTTTTCGTCTTGCTCGAGAGAGAGGTTGCGAAACCAAGACCGCTAGACTGATGGCCTAAGGAGTGGGTCGACATGAGGTTCAGCCCAAGAGGATGAGCCCTAGTCCCATATCCTAACACTCAGCTCGAGAGAGTGAGTGGGTAAGGCGTAGGCTGGCCTTCATGCGGCAAATGGGTGTCCGAGAGGAACCCATTTGAAACGGGGTAAGTTGCTCGAAAGGGAACTTATTTCCATCTAAAGCTTAGTCTAGTCGATATTATCTTGCAAATTTCCTGTCGAAAGCATGTACCCACCGATTTATATTAATATATATTGCGGTCACACCCCAAGAACTTCTCCCCATACTTGAATTTTCTCTTTATTTTTGTTGTTTTAACTATATTTGTGAAAAAACCCCATTGATATTTGACACTTTGGTGTCACCAACTTGAATTTACTTTATTTTTATTCGGTAATTTCTCAAACTATAGCTAACTAGAATTAAATTCTAGCCTAACTACTATTTTCACTACCACTCCTTTGGGCCACGACCCAACCCTTAGTTAGGTTACTATATTATCAACGATCGTAAACACTCATACTATAGGATAGTGTCGTTGGTCATGATAAGCGTCACAATGGCGCCACTGCCAGGAGTGGTGTCATGTGAAAATGTAGTTAACTAGAGCTTTTGGTTCTTTTTAGTGTTGTTTCTACTTACGTTTAGTTTTGTTTTTCTTTGTTTATTGTTTGTTTATGCAAGTCCTCTACCTAGAGCCAAAAGAGGGGTGGCCTCATGAAAATGAGACAAACCTCACTAATGGAACTTGAGTGAGGAGTTGAGTCGTGCCACGACATTAAATAAGGCGCTTCTTGGGAGGTAATCCAAGGTCGTAAATTTAGGATTTTACTTTTATAAATAATGGTGCGTTGATGTTGCAGATAAACCGAGGAAAGTGTGGAAATTCTCAAGTTGGCGAGCAGAAAGTCCATTCCGCGAGTCACTCACCAGGTTGACGAGCCCGACTGGATCCACCGTTTGGTGCAATACAAGAGTTGTACAAAGCCTGTAAAACTCAGCGAACTCAGAAAGCAGCTCGGCGCATCGCCAACCTGCTTGGTGATCTCGATGTAGACTGCCAATCTCACCCCAGAAAATTGAAGATTTTGAAGAAAGGGCGAGATAAATGACCACTCAATGGACCGCTGAGTGGGTCGGAGAGTTGACTAACATCGCCAAATGGACAAGAACTGAATGGTTATAAAGTGCCAAAAATCTCAGAATTTTAAAATTTCCCACTCTCCCTCCTTTTAAACTTCTCAAGTTCATATCAAGGTAATATTTTATAGATTATTGCTTGCCTTTAGTATTATAGTCGATAATTAGTGGTTGGAGTGGATTACATTATCGCCTAGCATTTCGAAAGTATTTTAATCAGCATCTAAGGTTGGTTTTCCGAACCCCAAATTTATTTTTAGCAATTTTGTACTCATTCAAAATGATTTTTGTTTTGTTATTTGCATTTGACGACAAATGTTTTTATTTGTTGTGGGGTGAGGCCCACCTTGTTTTACTTCTTCGGGATACTTGTGTTTTGGTGTACATTTGGGTTGTCTGTTGTTTAATTTTGTTTTTAAAAACTGCTTTGCGATTGTTTGAGCTTATGGCTTTCTTTTGGTTTAATTGCAAAATAATTTTGACCCTACCAATAATTTTTTATTTTTTGAAAGTTTTCGCCACCGCTTGTGTTAATAGTGGATGTTCTCGTACAAATTTAAATCTCGGTTTTGATCAATATCGATGACTTAAATAGTGCTCTCAATCGAGCAAACATGAATTTGCGGCTACAGTGAGACCAAATGAAGTTACATAGGCAATATGTGAACTTTTTGCATCTCGTTGTGATTAGCCATGTATCAAATTGATTTCTCTTCTGATGATCGTTGCACACTAGCGAAAGTGTGTAGTCTTGTTTGGCATTAGTATCAATGCTTTGTGTGATGAGCTTACTTTGAACCATGCATGAATAAACCTAGAATTCACCCTGTTAGTCTGATTGATTTAGTAAGTTGTGCTCTTGAAATGATCTCAGGCAACTTTAAAGAGTCTGAGCCAATCTGACATATACCTCTTTTGTGACCCACCCATGAGCATGTGCAACTCTTTTGAACACCCTTTGAGCCTTACCCTTCTTTGAAAAAAAACTTGATAAAACCTAGACCTCTATTCAACCACCACCTGTAATCCTCATGACTTGTGATGTAGTGAATAGCCAACTTAAGCCAAAAGCTTAAGTTGGGGTGTGGTGAAAAGGAAAAGGAGAAGTCAAGAAGTGCAAGAAAAGTGTCTTCTAACTCATGGTGTTGCGGAAAATTGGAAGCCCTCCATATATATAAAAAAAGTAAAAAAAAAGAGAATAAGGGAAAAAGAAAAGAAAAGAATGAAAAAGAAGACTGTGGAATAAAAGTCCAAAAGAAATGGAGTTTCCAAGCAATCCATGGAGTGAATAATAGTATGACTTAGAAGCACTAGAAAAAAAATTGATAGAAGAAGGTGAAGAAAAGGAAGTGTTGAAAGCTCCACAATTCATGAGGAGCTTTAGTCACTGAGCCTAAAATGATCATACTTTAGCACTCAGCCCCATTACAAGCCTCGGAAAGACCTTTTTGATCTTGAGTAAGCTGAATCGAAGATCAATTGGAAAATTAGGACAAACCTATGGGTAAAAATATGCATTGTGTTCCTCTTTCTAACTGTGAGCATTGCATCAGATTCCTGATCTTAAATTGATTAACTTTTGTGTGTGAATATGGAATCATTATTTGTGTGAAGGCATTATGATACTGTTGTTCAGCTTGAACTTGCATTAGTAGCAAGTATTGTGAGCATGAGAATCTTTGGTAATGGTGTGTCACAACTTGAATCTTTGAGTACACAATTGATTTTTGCATGAGTAGTTTAAGTCTTGTTATGTATATTCATGATTTAGTCTTGAGTATCACTATTTGAGACATCCTATTTGAACTGCTGAACTAGAGTTTTACTTGAAGACAAGCAAAAGTTTAAGTTGGGGGTGTTGATGAGTCCACAAATTGGACTCATTTAGGGCAATATTTTAATAGAATTAGTGTCCTCAAATGCTTCTTTTATCCCAATATCTGGTAAAAACTCTTAAGTTTCAGGTATTTGATGTTTAAGTGGAAGCATGGACACTTAGGCGCAAAAACGAACAAAAAGACTGAAAAGAACGAAGAAACAGAAGCCTGAGCATCGCCAAGCACACTTAGTGAATCGCTGAAAGGACGTACTTCGCCCTTTGTTCCAGTACACAGAGCCCTGAAGGAAGAGGATCAAATCGGCGGTAAAAAGGAGCAGTTGGCTCATCGCCCAACAGTTCCGTGAAGCAGTACAATATCGCCCAGTGGTCCAGGAAGCAGAGATGTTGTAGGCAAGCACAGAAGGCGATGAACCAGATGATTGGCGAATCGCCGAATCAATCAGCGATTCCCACTTACCTTGCCAAACGATCCGCCGCAACACTATTTTCTGAAACTATAAATACTAGTTGTCTATTACTTTTAAAGCAAATCTGAACATTATTGTAATTTTTCACTTTAGCTTTCATATTTTCTCTCAAGTTTGGAGAGGGTTTTGTGGGAGACTTGAAGAAAGGAGTTTATCTTCCCCAAATTGGAAGTGGGTCTTCTCTGTTCTTCTTCCTTTGCGTAAATCAATGTTTAATTTCTTATACCCATTTGATTTCTCTTTCATTTTAGGTATAATTTCTTATTTCTTGATGTGTCGCTAAAAACTCTCATTCTTGGGGTGTGATTTAGCAAATATGTGTTGATATTATTGTTGGGTCTTGCTTGCTGAGAGGTTAGATGCATTTTACTGGTGATTTCACCTGGTGGTTGTGGTCTAATTTAATGGGTTTGTAATTGCAAATACAAAACCACCCATGTGTTTTGGGTCTGCGAGAGAGAGAGGTCGCGAAACCTAGACCGCTAGACTGATGGTCTAAGAAGTAGGTCGACATGAGGTTCAGCCCGAGAGGATGAGCCCTAGTCCCATATCCTAACACTCAACTCGAGGGGGTGAGGGGGTGAGGGGGGTAAGGCGTAGGCTAGCCTTCATGCGGCAAATGGCTGTCTAAGAGGAACCGATTTGAAACAGGGTAAGTTGCTCGAGAGGGAACTTATTTCCATCTAAAGCTTAGCCTAGTCACTATTATCTTGAAAATTTCCTATCTAAAGCATGTACCCAACGATTTATATCAATATATATTGCGGTCGTACCCCAAGAACTTCTCCCCATACTTGAATTTTCTCTTTATTTTTGTTGTCTTAGCTATACTTATGACAAACCCCCATTGATATTTGACACTTTGGTGTCACCCACTTGAATTTACTTTGTTTTTATTCGATAATTTCTCAAACTACGGCTAACTAGAATGAAATTCCAGCGTAACTACTATTTTCACTACCACTCCCTTGGGACACTACCCCAACCCTTGGTTGGGTTACCATATTATCAACGAGCGTAGACACTCATACCATAGGATAGTGTCGTCGGTCACGATAAGCATCAATATAACTTCGGGAAATTATTAGGCTTCCCAATATTCATAAAGGCCCCAAGGATTAACGACTTCCAATTTATAATAGATAATTTCCAACAAAAGCTAGCTGGATGGAAGACTAAATTTCTAAACCTAACCACCGATAGAATTAATCTAACAAAGGCTAGTCTCAATAACAATTCAATACATATTATGCTATACATAAAATTCCTAATCATATTCACCAAAAAAATTGACCAAATCCAATGGAATTTTAAACTAGCTTTGTGAGATTTTAATAAACCCAACTCCACCCAAGCCTCTCTTTTATAAAAAAAGTACAAAGGGCTAGGAAACCATCCCCTGGGTGGACGTTTTTCCCTTATATCTATAGAGCATTTGGCTTAAAAGAAACAACAACTATCATGACAACAATTAATCCTAAAATTCCATAATATCACACCAAGGAATACATATCCCTAACCAAACCCAAGACATGCCATGGACAACCTAGTATTGAGTATGTTAGTTGGAAACCCCCAATAACAGACGACTCGTCCTTTGAGAAAATGGGTGAATATGAATAGTTTGGGTAATTAGGAATAATATAGGAGACTGGGTAATAGGACTCACGAGCAAGATGTACTATGGAAACCACTATTATGACAGAACTATATGCCTTAAAAAAGGCCTATTGACTGCATTGATCATAACCTTACTCCCCTAGAAATAGATATAAATTGCAGAGGTATTGTACATTTTCTTACTAACGATAATCCTTCTCTTTCAAATGTTTTGACTGACTGCAGGTATCTGCTACACAAGTTGGGGAACCCCCAATACACCATAAATTCAGTGAGGAGAATAAGGTGGAAGAATTTTTGGCAAAAGAAGGGTCTAAGTTAAAGGGGACTAACTCCTATATTTCTTGGACAATTCCTCCTTTGTTTGTATTAACAAATTTAAAAGCAAACAAGAAAGGAACCTCTTTTGTGCAGTGTATAAGGCCATCATCATCATCAGATGGAAATAACATATATTATTTTAACCCCCTTCCCCTTTAAACAATATTACTACCAGCAAGCTTTGTCAGTCTAATGTGTTGACGCATAACAAGTTGTTATGATATAATTACCAAAAAAATAATTTGTAATTGACTTGCCTAATTTTGATATGAAAGTTTGATGTAAAGAAACACAATTTGAATAAAAATCAATTGCATACGTAATTTCACTTTACATCAAATTTCCATATTGAAATAAGACAAGTCAATTACAAAATTACTCATAATAATAGTAGAGGTAAAATAAGGTATGCAATTATATTGAATTTTTATTCAAATTAGATTTCTTTACAAAATACACACAATAAAAGTGAAGGCTAAATTAGGTATGCAATTGATTTTTATACGAATTGGATTTCTTTACATCAATAAATTTCCATATCAAACAAGGTTGGTGAATTACCAAATTACACACGATAAAAGTGAAGGTAAAATAAGTTATTCAATTGATTTTATTCTAGTTTTTTTGAGCAAGTCTTTTACTAATTTATCATTTGACTATGTGAAGTCGAAAGATAATCTTTCGGATCAACATACAAAATTCCTAACTAGAGATGGAGTTGAGAGATCATCAAAGAAATCATCATGACCGTAACTCTACCTAGCAGATCATAGATCCCAAGAGCTTTGTTCAAGAAGATCAAACTAATTTGTAACTGACGATTCAACATTGTATTAAACTCAATCCATTCTTCTGATGAAGATAATGTTTGGGAACAAGGATAAAACAATAAGACATTTTGACGAGTTGATTAAACTTAAAGTTTTTTAATGGTTTCTATGTTTGGCATAGTTTACCAGAAAGTATATCTACGCAATACCACGGTTAGAAATCACCTATGTGAGTGTGAAGTGTATGTCACTTCAAAACAGATGACTTTAAAATCACATTCTCTATATGCTCATGTAACGATAAAGTGTTCATGGTTGAACGAACACAACAGTGAGAACCATATATGGTAAAGGATTAATTGTGTTGCATGTAGTTACCTTGGTATACACCAAAGCTCAATGATTCAAAGATATCAAATCTACCTATCGATGGAGTATATTTGACATATGTTCACTACGGAAAGTTAAAAGGGAAACTTGCTTATCTAGATGTAAGTAATCCTTGCTTGTAAAGTACATACTTGTCCATTTATTTTTTGTTAAAGTCATTCAACAATCATGCGGGGGATTGTTGGGTTTTAAAAGGCGTGAATAGAAATTAAAGAGTTGTGATTTTTCCTAAGATTTGTGAATTTTCTTAAGGGTTGTGACTTTTTCAAAAAATTATCTTTTCCAAAGGGTTGTGACCTTTTTGATGCACAGTAAGCATCTGTTCACACAACCCTTGGTTGTCTATAAATAGGGGGCTTTCTCTCATTTTTCAACAACAATTTTTTTGAACTTCTTATTCTGAACAAACAAATGGTGCTTGCTTACTTTACTTCGTTTGAGTTGTTCGGTTGCACCATGATTTTAGGTATCAATACACCGATAAGTATGATCATTCTATCCTAGGAGGATAGATTCTATTAACCTGAGTTACTTGAGGAGAATAATTTTTTTAAGGACACATTGTGCAGTAAGAGGACATAATTTTCTTCCTTTTGATATTCTTTATGTTTTGTTGCAAATTATATTTTCTTTCCTTGTATTAACTTTTTGATTTTGAAAATATACCTTAAAGTTTGTTGTTTATTTCAAAGTTTTGTGAAGTTATTGTTCTAAATACTTTAGAAATATAGATAAATAACAAAAGGTTTAAAATAACCATATGGGTCCTTACAATCCAGTTATGTCACGACCAAAAAAATCGGGTATGATGACACATGCCTTATTCCACTAAGAGAGATAAGTGCAAATAACCTTTGGAAAGGTTAAATGCAGAAGTAAAATAAATTAAGAGCTAAAAATAATATAAGAATGCCGATCACATAACATAGCAAAACTACCCCGAAAATTTGGTGTCACGTGTACAAGCCACTAAGTAATACAACAGATTCAAAAGAAATACAAGTTTGAATTTCTACAATAGTAGAAATACATAATCAAGAGTATGCGATGCCTGCCAAAATGACTAGCAGCCACCTCACGAATTCTGAAGCTGTCACGACCCAAAAATGGATGTGACACTTGTCTATTCCCTCCAAGACAAGTCATCCTCAACCCAACAAAAAAGAAAGAAATGCAAAAATATAAAATAAAAATAAGACAAAGCGGAAAAACTTATTATTTCTATTGAAACACCCAAAATCTAGTTACCACACGTACAAGCCACTACATTCCATAAAGTGTGGAATTCAAGAAATAAATACAACTCTCAATCTTTGTTTCTCAAATAGAACGAAGCTTTTAGGAAAAAGGAAAAGAGGGCCCATCGGGATGACAAACATCGACCTCTGAAGTCCTCAAACGAGCCTTAGTTAGTGAGAAGAAGAACAATCACGCTAAGCCGGCTAGATAACTATACAAGTGTTGAAGTAAGGAGTGAGTACCAACAACACAGTATCCAACAAGCAACCTAATAAACAAAGCATCTAGCTATAAATCGAACACCCCTTACACTCCAACCGAACCTCCTCAAACTGCAACCTGCACAGAAATCAGCCCAACCTAATAGTTCTACAATACACTACTCATAAGGCCCAATATCCATAGTGCAATAGGCACAATTCAACCATCAAATGAATCAGAAAAATCAATCTTAATGTCAAGTAGTTCAGTCACACGCAACAAGTACATCAATCACAATTAGCAACCAGGTTACACATAAGCATCAAATGCATCAAGTCACAATAATCAATCTCTCGCCAGAATTATTTCCCATAGTCTTTATAAGCACTTGCCAAAAATCACCTGGGCATAACAACATTCGCCGGTACAAGCCTCGTCATAATAGCACTTGCCGGAAAAGACCTCGGGATCATAAATCATCTTAAGTCTCAACATGATATTCAACAATCAATTAACACAGGAAAGATCACACCACATGGAAGAGACAACAAATCATACAATTCAAGTCCACATGTTTCTTTAATGAATTTCATCAATCAATCAACACGGGTCACAATAAGGTAATCTATATCATCATGTTCATCACATAGCCTTTTTCATTTCAAACCTATTTTATTTATTTAGATGTTTGAAGTGGACAATTAAATCCTTCACATCATCTACTTACTCCCAAAACATAAGTAATAAAGGAAGTACACAAATTCTACTAAAATGCAAGGTTTAGGAGATCACTTACGTTAAATCATACAATTAATCACTCCAAGAGTAGAGTCTTCCCCTTCCAAATCACTTCGAAAGTCACACAATCTATATACAAGCAAGTATTGACAATAAATTACAGGAAACAACATTACCCACATCAATTGTTTGAAAACGGGGTCAGTCAACACCAAACCCCATCACGAAAATAAGGTTTGAATTCAAATTTAGTACTTGAAAATATTACACAGGGCTTTAGAACACATTGGGGAAAATCATTTCAAAAAAGACTTAAAATCAATTCACAATCTCTATTTTAGTTAATAACTTGAGTTCTTAAAAAAACCTTAGCATTTACCAATCAAAATCCCAAATTTTGATTTTAGAATTAGTAAATAACTAAAGGAAAATGATGGTTTTGGATCAATAAAGCTTAACCAAAAAATTAAGCACAAGAAAAGCTTTAGAAAATTGCCTCCAAGGGTTCCCCAAGATCAAAAATAGAAAATGGATCTTAAACCCCAAAAATGGTAGGCAAAAACCTTCTCTAGTATCGCTTAAGGGAACCAGGTTCATCTTAAGCAAACCCTACAAAAGTTAGGGGTCTGGATTTTGTGAACTAGGTTCCGCTTATCGACCATCGCTTAAGCGAACCCTGCCAAAAAGTCTAGTCTCACTTTTGTGAACGCGGTTTCGTTTAAGTGACCATCGCTAAAATGAACCAGGTTTTGCTTAAGTGAAGACTACAACATTACAGCCATCAACCAAAACAAAAACATCAAAAGGACCCTCATAATTCGATCGAAACCCCGTGCACACAAACCACATATACAAATCAATGCTACTTGACTTTCCGAACTCAATCGAACTGTTGAAACACAAATTTGAGGTTTCCTAGACTAGGCATCCGTGAAAATCACAAGAAACTAACTCACGCCTAAAAGGCTAAAACAAGCTCGAGACCTCTCAAAAATTAATCAAGACCTCACCTAACCCTAAAATCATACTCTGAATCCAATTAAACTCTTAGAATTCTGATCCGAGCATCCGAACCCTGAATGTCGACCAAAGTCGTTCCAAAGGCTAAATTTCCACCATTTCATAACTTGGGATCACAAATCCAAAAAAAAAACTCAGGGTTTGAACCGACAACTCTCACAACTTAGATTCCACATTCTGAGACAGATGGAATCAATAAAATTCCATTTCTACACTCGAAACTCTAAGAGACACCAAAAACTACTTTTTTCACAATATTAGCCTTACAAACTAAAAATTAACAGAAAATTTATCTTTTAACTTCAAGATCAAAACCAAAATTTCAAACTCAATCATAAAAGACTCTGGGTCGATATCAGGAGGGGAAAATAGTAAATTCATGAAACTTTCAAAAAATGAATGAGTAAGTCATTACATTAGCCACCACTAAAAACTTTGTTTGTCCTCAAACTGAAAGCAAAAGAAAGTACCTGGAGCTGAGGATTTCTGGCATGCATATCTGACTCTATCTCCCAAGTCGCCTAATCAATTGAACGATGCTTCCACTGCATCATCACTGAAGCATTATGTTTGGTCTCAAGCTATTGGACCTTCTTATGCAAAATGGCTATAGTCTCTTCCTTAAAATATAAGTTTAGACCTCACTTAACTAAATAGAGATAAAGTACATGGGACTCATCTTCCACATACTTCTGAAGCATGGAAACATGAAATACAGGATGCATAGCTGACAAGCTAGGTTGCAAGGCCAATTTATAACCCACCTCTTCCACATGACTCAAAATCTCAAAGGGTCAATGAATCTAGGGTTAAGCTTAACCTTCTATCCAAACCTCATCACACCATTCATGGGTGACACCAAAAGCCAAACATGATCATCCAACATGAACACTAGAGCTCGAACTCTCTGATCCGCATAACTCTTCCATCAACTCTAGGTAGTCAACAGTCTACCCTGGACCATACAAACTTGCTCCATAAAATCTTTAAGAAAGCTTGTATCTAATGAATCCATCTAAGTTGAATCAAACCATCCGATCAGAAATCAACACCATCTGCCATACAATGCCTAGAAAAGGGCAATTTGAATACTAGAATGATAATTTTTATTATAGGCAAACTCTACTAAGGGAAAATCTCGATCCCATCTAGCACCAAAATCAATCACATAAGCACGGAGCATGTCCTTCAACACTTGAATCATCCACTTGGACTTACCATCTCTCTAAAGTTGAAAAGTTGTACTCATATCCAACCGAGTACCCACCTCAAGTTTCAATGCCTTATAGAAATGAGAAATGAACAAGTAACCTCGATTAGAGAGTATAGAAACTGGGACTCCATGAAGTCACACAATCTTAGTGATATAAAGCTGGACTAACTTTTCCGCCGTATACTTCACCCGAACCGGAATGAAATGGGTAAACTTGGTCAACCTATCAACAACAACTCAAATGGAGTCATAACCACTCAAGGCGGTAGGTAGTCCCACAACAAAGTCCATTGCGATATGTTCAAACTTTCAATTAAGAATAGGTATCCACTGAGACATACCTTCAAGCCGTTGGTGTTTACACTTGCCCATTTAGCAAGTCAGACACCTCGAACAAAATCTACAATATCCCTTTTCATATAAGACCACTAATAGTGTTTTCTCATATCATGATACATCTTTGTTGCACCCGGTGATAAGTCCACGATTTGGACTCATTTAGGGCTTTATTTTAATAGATTTCCACAAATGCCTAATTTGTGCCAATAACTGATGTAAATCCTTGAATTTTAGGTATTTGGATTGAGGAACAAGGCAGCTGAAAGAACGGAAGAAGGAAGGCTTGAGGATCGCCTAACTCATTAGGCGAGTCGCCAAACCCATTAGGCGAGTCGCCAAACGGTTCTGCGATGTAGTGTCATATCATCCAAAGTTACAAAACCTGAAGATGTTGAAGGCAAAAGAGAAACGGTGATTAAAATGACCAAAGGGCGGATCGTCGATTGGGTCAGCAATCTCAACTAACTGCGTCGACTTAACCTCGACAACATGCTTTTTGACAACTATAAATACTTGTTTAAATTTTTAGCTTAGATGTGGCTTTCGTGAGAGCGATTTTGAGTGTTGAAACATATTATTTTTCAGTTTTTGATGTTTGAGAGCTTAGACCTAAGTTTAGAGACAATATTTCCTTAGCTTTGAAGATTTCCATTTCTAAGAAATTTGAAGTGGGTATTGAAGATTCTTCATCTTTGACCTTTGTAAAGACAATACCAATTGTACCCAGTTGATGGAAACACAACTTGGTAACAATTTTTACCTTTTTACTATGTCTAGCTAAAACCCCAATTCTTGGGGTGTGATTATGTGATTATGGGTTGATTTAACTGTTGGGTATTGTTAATTGATAGTTTATTCATTCTTTAAAAGTCATTTTGTTCAGTAATTGTGGTTGAATTTATTGGTTTCTAGTAGCAAATACAATCTTAACATCGTGTTTTTGGCTTACTTGAGAGAGAGGTTTTAAAACCAAAATTACTGAATCAATGGTCTATGGGTATTGGGTTGTCATGGGTTTAGCTCGAGAGAGTGAACCCTAAACCCTTTTCCACTCATTCAGCTCGAGAGAGTGAATGGACTAAAGAGAAGGTTGTGTTTCATTGCTGCCTATTGGTGTTCGAGAGAAACCAATTTGATTCGGGGTAAATTGTTCGAGAGAAAGTTTACCCCCACTAAATTCAAGCTTTTTCACCGATTTGTAGTTGTTTACTATTAATTGCAATTACTCGGTTGTTTACCTTAGCTCATAATCCAATCGCTCCCTAAGAATCCCGTCTCCATATTCATATTTTCGTATTATTTATTGTTTTAGCTGATAATACAAACAAAACCCCCTTGATATTTGACACTTGTGTCACCCCAAACTTGAACTATGCTTTTATTCATAAATGTTTTTAGCTATGATTGACTTGAACATATTCTTACTTGCCTATTAATTCTCAATTATGAACCACTCCCTTAGGACTCGACCCCAACTCACTTAGTTGGGTTATATTACTACTCATGATCGTTGGCACTTAGTATTGGATGAAGTGTCCTGATACCTGAAATAAAAAATGGTGCCGCTGCCGGGTAGTGGTGTTACTCGAATTTTTTTGGATAAGTTTAATTTTGTTCGTGTTAGTTATAGTGAACTTCCTTAAATTTTAGTTTTGTTTTGCTTGTTTGTGAGTTAAATCAGGAAGTATGAGTGTGAACGGCAATAATGGCAGCCAAGTAGTCTATCAAGATGATATTGGAAGCCTCAACGATGTCAACGAGCCTCATGCTAATGACCCCCATCTCATGGGCGGTATTGGTGCCATTCACTTGCCTCCGGTCGAAGGGAATGCAGTGTTCCGCATAACGAGTACTATGTTGCAACTCTTGAAACTGAAAGGGCTTTTCAGTGGTTTGGCTCATGAGGATTCCCATGAGCACATTAGAAACTTTGTGGATGTATGCAGACCATTCTCCTTCAACAATATCTCCCTAGAATCGGTTCATTTGAGGTTGTTCCCGTTCTATTTGATGGGAGAAGCGTGCAAGTGGCTGGCTGAATTTCCACGTGAATCAATCACTTCGTGCGTGGAGTTGGTTACCGCATTTCAAGTGCAATTTTTCCCTCCCTCGAAGATGATGACTCTTCGGGATAACATTCATAGCTTCAAGCGTCTAGAAGGCGAGCCAATTCATGAAACTTGGATACGATTCAAAAAGTTGGTGCTTCAATGCCCAACCCATGGCTTGCCTGATACTCTGTTGTTGCAGTATTTATATCGGAGTCTTGACTCGGTAAATAAGGGTGTTGCTGACCAACTTTTTTTGGGATGTTTGATGCAGCAACATTCTGTGATAGCTGCTCAGCTCTTGGATGGCATGACTACCATAAACAGGGGGTGGTATACGGGTGAAGACCATGTCTCCCCTGGCATTTAAACTAACCAAACAGCAGATGGAGAAAGACCAAGAGAGGGACCAGAACATGGCCAAGATCATGACACAACTTGACATTTTATGTAAAAATGTCATGGGAGTTGGTGCTCAAAGTGTCAATATCGTGGGTGTCGGGTGTGCTAATCTGGATGAGTCTAAGTTTGAGGCCTTGTATAATGAAGTGGTGAATTTCCTAGCCAACCATGGCGGTGGTTACTATTCAAACTACCCTAGGCAGAGTGGTAACCAAGGTTGGAATAGGGATGAAGGTTGGAAAGATTGAAATTGTGAATGGAGGGACCGTAATGCAAATTGGAAGGATAGGGAGAAGGATAGGTATGTGCCTCCCCACGAGCGCCAAAAGCCAAAGGATTCGAAAGGTGGTCGGTTTGATGATATGCTTTCTCGTATCCTCAACAAAGTTGAAGGGTTGGACAAGATCTTGTAATAGATAAAAGAAGACATGTCGACCTTTGGCCTAACCGTCACCTCCCATTCAGTTTCGATCAAGCAGTTGGAGACCCAAATGGGGCATATCTCATCTCATCAAAACCAGAGACAACAAGGGGGGTTTCCTAATGACACTATGGTCAACCCCAAGAATGACGTTTGAAGGTGGACTTGCGTCGTGCCACGACGTTAACTAAGGCACTGCTTGGGAGGCAACTCAAGTTTTATTTTCTTTACTTTTAAGTTTGCAACAATGGTGTGTTGAATGTGCAAGACAAAGTGTGGAAAGTGAGTGAAAATTGCAAATAAGAGAGCCAAAGGTCCAGTTGGCGCATCGCCAAAGATGTCGGTGACCCCGACCCAGACCTTGTTGGACTCAAGAAAATTTTACATTGCAGTCTCTAAAACTCGGCGAGCTCAGTAAATTATTGGCGAGTCGCCAACCAGGTCGGCGATCGCGATCTAGTCCGCCGTTTGGATCCCCACATTAATTGGAGGTCCTGTAAAACTCGGAGAGGTAAGAGACCACTCGATGTGTCATCGAGTGGGTCGACGAGAAAAACTTATGTCACCAAGTGGGTTAGAACTGGATAGTTTTTAAAAGGCCAAAGGTTGAAACATCCAACTCTTTCACTTTCCCTCACTTTTTATCTTCGCAAACTCACACCTGCACTCTAGTTTATATATTTTTGCACTTTTAGAGTATTTTAGTCGTTCATTTGTGCTCGAATTTGGATTGCATTGTCGCCTAACAATTCAATCTTATCTTAATCAGCATAAAATGTTGGTTTTCCAAACCCCGAGTTTACTTTTATCGAAATTGTACTCTTATGCAAATTATCTTATTGTATTGACGTGTACTGGGGCCTCTCTGATAGGATTAGAATGTTTGAATGCCTATTTTAATTTGATAATCTTGCAGGTATTGTTTTGATTGTTGAAATACCCTAGTCCTATGCTTTAAAATGATTTAGATTTTGTGGGGTTGTGCTTGCATGTTGTTTAGTTTGGTTGAGTGAAGTCTGAGTAGCCCGTATCTATGCCAAATGACGTAATTTTCCCAATGATAGAGCTGGTCACGTCCTTCTTCATGGCAAAACTTGTCAATTGGCCAAATTTGGCAAAATCGGGAAAAGTCTGAGTATTTTGAGTTGATGGGTGTTATGGGTCTTGCATTAATTTAACTAGTGCATGCTTTGATTTTGTTTTCAAGGGTTGTAGGGTTGAATTCGAGAAGTTGGGTCGAAAGTAGGCACATTGAATTGTTTGGCGAGCGGGGTCGATTTGCCGAAGGTCTCCATCTCGCCTTTCATTTCATGCTTAATGAGTTGTTAGGTTCTAGAACTGTCGGACAGAAGCTTGAGGCCGTCGAAGGCACTCGGCAACTCGCTGAAAGACTTCTTGATCACCTTTTGTCTACACTCCTGATACTTTTTGCACTGTAACTTTCAGCGGGCTAACCCTTGCTCGCCGAAAGCTATCAGCAATTTGCCAATAGGCCTTTCCATCGCTGACTTGCCAAATTTTAAAGCTAATCCTTTCGGTGAGCCCGACCTATCTCGCCAAAGAGATTCGACGACTCACCGACTAGTTCGGTTAGTCTGTGTGCAACTATTTTTCTATGCTTTTGTTTGAAGGTTTTCTAACTTTTTCCTGATGTTTGGCAGATATGGTAAAGACAAATATAGACATGCCACCCCGAAAAAGAGTACGGGGAATCACTAACGACTAACGGGGATCAAATCCTCCAAAAAGAGAAAGGCAAGAGCCTCCAACTGGAGGTCAAAGCAAGGGCAAGAGGCCCATTTCTGACAGGGAGACTACTCTCGGAGGCCCCTCTATTCCTTTATGGGCCCGGGGATTCTATGTAGCTATGCAGACCTTTTAGGCGGACACACCTTTGGCATCCCCAAGTGGACATACTACTTATGTTGATGTGACTCCAGGCACTGATGCCCAAGACCAGAGTGATGCACCGGGCACTGATGCCCAGACAGATGGAGCGACTGCTTAGACAAGACCCCCATTTACATCCCTCTCTGTCTTGTTTTATTTGACTTTTGGGTATTTTCTTGCATTTGAGGACAAATGTTTTTTTGTGGTAGTGTGAGGCCCACCTTTTGTGATTTTGTGACTCTCTGGTTTTGTTTATATATTGGGTTTTGAGCCATAATTGTGTTTTTACACTATTTTTGTGGATGGCTGAGCTTGTGGCTCTTCATCTTAAATGTAAATGATTTTTGACGCTTTTGAAATTTTTTTGCCACCTCTTGTTTGTGTTGAATGTGGTCGTTCTTTTGCAAATCTGAGTATCGGTTTTGATCAATACCGATGACTTGAATAGTGCTCATAATCGAACAAAAATGGATGTGCAGATATGATGAGGCCAAATGAAGTTGCATAGTTAATATGTGAACTCTTTGCATCTCGTTGTGACTAGGCAAGTATCAAATTGAGTCTCTTGTGCTGAACAATGCATACTAGCGAAAGTGTGGAGTCTTGTTTGACTTTGGTGTCAATGCCTTGTGTGATGAGCTTACCATGAACCGGGTGTAATGACACCTAGAATTTACCCCGTTGGTCTGGTTGACTAAGTAATGTGAACTCTTTAGATGATCTTAAGCAACTTTAAAAAGTGTGAACCAATTTGACATTATACCTCTTTTTTTGGCCTACCTTGTGAGTGTGTAAACTCTTTTCGAGCACCCTTTGAGCCTTAACCTTTTTCTTGGAAGAAACTTGATGAAAATATAACCTTTCTTGATCCAATAGCCATAATCTTCATGATTTGTGGTGATCGAGGTTGATGTCGTCGAGTTGTTTGGTGGTCCGCCAACTATCAACTTCTATTGCCAAGTAGGATCTTCCCAAGGCTGACATGCTGGAACTTTAGACGAGCTAAAGAGAAACTCAGCGGTTTGCCAAGTGGTCTTGGCGATCACCAGGATTGCCTTCCTTCAAATTCTTCATCCTTTTTTGCTCCTTTTTGTCCAATAGTGTCCTTGCTTTGCTCCTTAGCCTTCATTGCTTCAAATCAATACTTAAATATCAGTTTAGAGCATAAATTAGGCATTTGAGGACACTTAAACTATGAAAACAAAGCCCTAAATGAGTCAAAATCTAAGACTCATCAGGTTTCATTGAAAATGTTCTGGGTTTGTGAAATTTAGTGAAATTGGACCGTGGAATTGAAGTGGGTATGAGTTTAATCGAGTTTGGGAGAGTAAAAAATGATCGAGTAAAAATAAGCGCTCAGGTCTGCGTCGCGGATACGTTAGAAATTTCAGCCTTCAGATAGTCGCCCCCTCTCTGCATCACAGAGAGGATACAAAATCCTCTGTCTCAAAAAAAATTTTGCGACCCAAAATTTAATTCATCCTCCGTGTTGTGCCAGTATTCTCCAATTTTTTTCTTGGTTCATTTCTCATTATCAACTATCTAAACCTTCCTAAATCATTTAGAGATCATACATTCTAATCATAGCTCTGAAATCTTCATTTCAAATCAAAGTAAAGATTAAGAGTAAAGTTTGAGAAAGACTTTTGAGTCATTTCGGAACGTTTTCTACAATTATTTTTAACTTGTTTTAAGACGTGGGTAAGTGAGTATAAGGATGAGGTGAGTTGAGTTCATTTTTCAAAATGAGTATGAGGGGACTAAGTATTCCCAAGTATGTAACACTTTTACATTTAAAACGAGAAGAAACCTTGATTTCTAAATGAGTCAATGAGGAGTTTTTTTTAGCATTATCTCTTTTAAGAGAAATTTCGGATATTTATCTCAAATTGAAGAGGAGTTATGTTTTCTTTAAAACATATGAGCATAAGTTATATATAATTGAGAGTAGTATTGAGCACCGATATGAGGATGAGTTCAGCCAACTCAAAATCTTCGTAAACCATGCATGCCGACATAGGTAAAGAAACATACTTTTTAGATGATTCCTTATTGCTTTAAATTATACCTTAGTGGATCCAGTTAGTTAAGGATGTCCTTTACTTCAACAAGGTATAGGACAGTTCTGGCAGCGTGGCGAGACATTATATCATCACATAGCTCATAGTGATTGTTGTCTGTTAGTGAATCTCCCAAATAAGAGTAAAGAGTTTATAATTGTATTTTTATATACATTTAATTATTATCTACTGTTTAAAAAGCTTTCATTATACTACATCTTTATATTTGCTTTCATACTAAATTGAGTTTAGTATTCTTTAGTTGAGATGAGGTGAGTATGTTCTTCCTTTTTATCAGTTCAAGCTTATGTCTATGAGTTATAGTACCCATTACATGCTCGTATTGATTCCATTTATCCTACATCATTCATAATGCAGATACATGTATTTAGGGTAACCAATATGCGCTCTGTGACACCACCTGCAGTTCTAGATTTTTTTTGGTGAGCCTCCTTGCTTCCGGAGGATTCCCCATTTATCTTTCAGTCTTGTTTAGATGTCGTCGGTCTTCTCCCGAAGTATATCATAGTATTTAGAGGCTTCTTAGATAGTAGTGTTTTGAGGTGTTTTTTCATTTCCATTGTTAATGTTAAAGAGTTAAGTTTCCTTTTTTGGCTAGTTAAATGTTTCCATACGTTTATGAGTTTATTTATTTGTAAGACAAATGAGTAAATCTTTACTTTTGAGTTCATATGTTGTCAAGTAAGTGTTCAGCTGAGTATTGAGTCAGGCCTATGGTTCACTTGGGGGACCAACAATGGTCCTCGAGTGCCAGTTATGTCCAGGGTGTAGGCTCGGGGCGTGACAATGTCTCTCGTTGAAGTGGAATCGATCCATCTTGATTTATATTTGTTCCACGTGTGGTGAGAATTGGTTTATTACATGTTTTGCATCGTAGTCTAGAACTTGTCCTGCATGTTATTGAAGTGAAATAAAGAGTGTTGCTTTGTTTAAAAGATGATAACAGGCTTTCCTTTATTTGTCTTGTAAAGTTTAGCGTTTTAAGAGATTATATCACTAGTTAGCTCTTTTGAGCATGTAACTTTCGTAGGTAGCCACATTTTGCCCTTACCAATTTTTTTGAATCCCTAGTTCTTGCACCGTGCTTCCTTAAGCACTGTAGCACATACTTTTTATAATTGTTTACCTTGATCCATCTTCGGCTTCGATTCATTACGCTTAGAAGCTCCAAGAAGCCTTAAAGTCTCTTATCGCCTAAAACTCTGCCAAGATAGCTTAAGCTTAACTGAAATAAGAAAAGTTTTATCTTTCTACCAATACGGGAATGGAATGATAATTAGAGTCCTATAGCAGTTCGGGAGCATCGACATCTATTTGGTAGAATATAACAACTTGATCTCTTTGCTTTGAATATGATTGATCCCGGCTCTTAACAAGTACGGGGATTCTTGTAAATGGGTTCTTTTCCCCTGGTATTCTTTGCTCTCAAATGGTTTTATACCCATTTGATTATAATAATATCAGGTTTGCTAATGAATCCCTTGATTTATTTGAAAAACAAGTAGACCCCTTTTCTCTAGTTTATTAGGTGCCTACCAAGGAGCTCCATTAGTGACTGGTAGATTGGCTCATGCCCGGATTTGTCGTAAGATTAGGATTATTTCGTTTTCTTCCTTATCAGAGAGAGGCCCACGGGGATTATTTATTAAAAAAAAAGGAGTGAGGGAGGGGGGAGGAAGCGGGTAAATTTGGGCTCATGAGGGGAATGCCCGGTTCATCAGAACATCAACCAGAAGGTATAACATCACATTTTAAAAAACAGAGGAAACCTAGGTCTCTACTCCTTCTTCATGAGAAAGAAATGCCTTGTTATTATCTAGATCGACGTAAATAGAAGAGTTCGCTCAGCCGTGTAAGATCCTCGAATCAAAATCAACCATGACTACCATCTGTGGTCCATTTGGCAAGAGCTATAGCAGCTTACGATGTAGTTAATTCTGAAACATACGCCAGGGGCTGAGGGAAGTGGATTGGTCATCCCACCATCACTCGATTATAGAGGGTTGGAGCACTCTCTCTGAAATCCCTCTTGATGCGTAAGGTAGGTTTGGGTATAGCAGGACTTGAACGTGGTCTTAAGTCTAGAGCCTTATTCTTGTTACAAAGTGTGGGTAGCCAACAAGTAGGTTTGCAAACTAGTGAATAAATAGGCTTTGCTCCTGCCTTCGCTTCGAGGATGGAAAGTCCTTTCTCTGAAGGTGGTGATATTAGGGGTTTGAGATCGGTTCTGACGTCGAAGTGGTTTTCGACACGTAAAGCTCCACAAAGCTACTCTATATAGGTAGTACGAGGGTTCGACCGCGACTTCCCTATTTTTTTTTGCCCCTTGTCTCCCGCTCAAAGTTTATTGCCCTATTGCATTCCACATTATCCGGTAAGTTACCTAACAGAACTTGAATCTTTGGCTCATTTTCTTTATTGGTTAACCTGGCTCTGATTGCTTGACTCATCAACCTTCAAGTCTTCCTCCATCAGGTCATCTTCATGAACCAAGACTTTCCCCGGAATTTTTGTAAAAAGTTGCTTCCTCCTTTAAGGCCTAAGGAAGAGCCTATTCATGTGCAGTTGATTCTTGAATGAAGCGAAGAATGACACCTACTCTCTCTTCCCAGTAGTAGGCAAGGAAAAAAAGACCGCGCTTGCTTGTTAGGCTTTATGTATTTTCTTTTCTATGACCCATATAGGCACGGTGATCCTACCCTATAAAGTGAAACAAAAAGGAGATGGTAATAGCAAAGTTAGGATTCGTTTTGGCTAGAGCGCCCAAATCAGCTATATATTTGACACGGGTTTGCCGCAATGCTAAAACTATGGCGAATGCATCTATCGTTATTGATGCATAAATAAACATACCAATTAGTAGTGATTGAATTCCCTATACGGTTATACATAATAAACTAGTACGAATATAACCTACTTGTCCAATTGAACTATGAGCTAGAAGTCTTTTTACTTTCGTTTGGGGTTTGGCGGCCAGTGCTCCTAAGATGATAGAAGCTGGATCTACTAATACCTTGTCAATTGAGTAAAACAGAGCAAATGATGATATAGCAATGAACATAGTGATGATACTAGGAAATATAGTCTGAAGAATCTTGATAGTAGTTCCATGAACAATTCTTTGTGGGATTGGATTTTTTTATAGTGGAAATACCATAAAGCGCGACCCAAGATCCATGATACAAAATTCAAAATCAGAATAACAAAGAAAAAGACATCGTGATGTAAGTCTGTTATTCCTTGAATTATAGCTTTTGCTGCATCTTGAGATCCTAATTGGCATGGTTCCGTTGCATTACAAGGAGGAATTGTGAGGAATAGCTATTCTAGAACAATCATTTGGTTTGGTTCATTTTTTAACTTCTCTACTCCCCATCCATGTACGAGTAGTTAAGAAGTAAAGATTTAGTTGGTTGTTGACCAATCACACAATCTTTGCCGATAGATAGGAGCATTCGGTGGAACCGGTGAACTACATTTGCTTTTGGATAGATGTGTGATAGAGGGCTCATGGTACATGCTACCCACCCTTCCTCCTCTGCTTTGAGAACCGTGTGAACGGAGTAAGGCGTCGGTACGGAGTTGCGGCAACTGTGGATATAGACTAGTTTAAGGCTTAGGTAAGACTTGACTTCTATTTTCTTCACTTATACCTTACACTTGAGCTGAGTCTAACGAGGCTCAGGTGCGGAGCCTTCCACTATGGACCGAGACTACGCAAAGGTAGAACACCATGGAAACTTTGCTGACTTTATCATGAACCTTGATTTCACTATGCTCTGAAGTAAAGGGATTGTTGGGTGTAAAATACAACCAATGATAGCATATTAATAAAAAACCCTCTTTGAAAGAATGTGACTTGAAAAAAGAGAGAGAAGAAAAATATAAAGAATAGAAAATGGTGCTCTCGTTGAAAACATAAAATAAATAATAATAATAATAATAGTAATAATAATAATAAAAATAATAATAATAATTTTGGAAAAAAATTATTGAAGCATGCTTGAGATGATGAGAATTACTTCTGAAATAATTGTTGAAGAGACGGCTAAATACAAAGAGAAGAAAATAATGGGTGATGAAGTCTAAAAGTGCAAAGTTCTTAGGGAAGTGTAAGTCACTATTATATAGTCTTCCTATCCGTCCCCTAGCCTCTATTACAGCCGTTTAAAGTCATATTTGATCCTACTCGAGCATGCTTAATTAGCTGAGATGTACATAATAGGCAAACATATGGTTCTCTGTGCATACATGTAAATTTTATTGGTGAGTCTGAGGGTTGTTCTTTGATGCTAAGTCCTTAATTCATATTGAGTCTTTTTAATTGATTATGTGGACTATATCTTCTTGTGAGGGCACTCTTTCATGATAGATAAATGATTTTATTAGCTTTCTTTGATGAGAGTAGGTGAGCAAACTTAAAAATTGATGAGTTGGAAGTCCATCATTCAGGTTAGGATGCTAGAGGTTTGTTGTTTATTTGAATGTCTTGCATAATGAGTGGGAATTGTTCTTGATGTTTTGAAATTTCTATATGGCCTAATTTTTTGCATCAACCAAAGTAGTGGCATTCCTAATATGATTTTTTCAGATGAACTTTAATGTTTGATCGAGGACGAACAAAAGTTTAAGTGTGGGGTGTTTATGTGAGGCAAAAAATATATTTTTTTAATCATTATTTGTCTTATATTTTTTATTTGTATTTGTCTTTTTTCAGCATAGATTTTATAAATTGTGCTAAATAGTGTATTTTATTTGAAGTTGGAAATTGGTGTAAATATGAAGAAGTTTGAAGCTAAAACGAATTAAAGATGAAAGATTATGGTAGGAAATCAAGCAGACAACTTAATGGATTGAATTGTATATGATATTAATAATCATATATCATATATCATATATATATATATATAAAGAGAACCCTAGACCCACCTACGTGGCGCCACCACAAACCATGATTCCCTTTTAATTTATTGTATTTCCAAAACTAGCCTTCCCCTTTCATGAAAAGTTGCGACTTTTATGAAGAGTTGCAACTTTTATGAAGAGTTGCAACTTTTATGAAAAGTTGCAACTTTTATGAAAAGTTGTGACTTTTATGAAAGGTTGTCACCTTTTATGAAAGGTTGTGACCTTTTCGAAGAGTAGTAACTTTTCCAAAGAGTTGTGGCCTTTCCGATAAGACACAATAAACATTTATTTATACTACCCTTTGTTGTTTATAAATAGAGGATTTTCTTCTCAATTTAAAACAATGCAAATTTTGATATTTTTCTTCTTCTTTTGGAAAATTGAATATTTGTGTACTTTGCTCATGTTGAATCAGTCACTGACAAAAATTTTTTTGTATCAATACACTTGTGAATAGAATGGTTCTATCCTGAGAGGATCTATTCCTTTAAACTTCAGGTACTACAGGGGAATAATTTCCTTAAGAGGACACTGTGAAGTTAGTGGGCTTCATTTTTCCATTATGTTTCATTCTATTGTTGCACATCCTGATATGTTTTTTACAATCATTAATTTATGTTGATATTATTAATTGTTATTTTTGAGTACAAGATTTAAACTTTATTGTTTATGTTTTTGCAAAATTATTGTTATAAGTATTTGTTAGTACAGATTAAATAACAAATATTAATTGAGTATTCAACCAAGTTTTCTCTAGTGGAATTGTTGAAGGTATGATAAAAAAAAAGCCCTTACAAATCTCTATTTTCTTCATCAACAAAGTCACTCCTTCACATAGAAGGATGAGATTTTGTGTTCTTTAGAAAATTTTTTGAGAGTTAATAATTTTGCATACCCATATTTTTTAATTTTTATGTTGTTGCTATCTATTATTATTAAATTTTATCAGTGGATATTATGAGTACTTTAAGGATTGAAAGTTGATTGAAGTGTTAGTCAATATTTTGAGGTATGTTATTTTAAAACATGAAAAATTTTGCTGGTCAGAATGATTTGTTATCATCATTGGATATCTCATAGTTTACTATCTTTAATGTATGTTTTTTCTCGCTGTTTTAATGTACGAGAATGTTTCTTTAACATGAGTCTAGAATTCAACATTTTAATCTACTTTTACTTTCATTATAATGCAACAATTATACAAACACATTTCTGGAAAAGTCGTAAAGTTGCATTGATGAAGCATCTAGAAGGGCCTTCACAGTAGCAGTTTAATGAATAATGAATTTCTAAAAGGGTCAACAATATTATTTTGCTGCTGTTTCAAATTTATTTTTCTCCTTCTATGAATTTTATTAGAGTAACAAAGTAACAATAACGAGAACTTGTGAACATTTGACCTCAGACAAGTAGATTGTCTCTAAAAAAATTATTTGTTGTTGTTGTGTACATTTTTAATGGTCTTAACTTATTAGAACTAATATTGATTATCTGTCACGACCCAAGATTGGAAGTGATGGAACTCATCTTATCCCACAAAGACAAGTCAGCCTAAAACCCAAATATCACAAAAATGTGGGAGTAAGATAGATTGAATCTCAAAATAGAGAAAATGGGCAAATGGCCCCCTAGCCTATTACAGGATTTCCAACTACACACCTATACTCCACGGAAATCCTATTATCCCCTGAACTACTTTTAAATGGAATAAATAATTCCTTAAGTGCGAGTTGGCATAGAGAGTGTATTTCACTCTCTTTGAGAGAGTGAACTGCCTATTTTATTTAATTTCCATTTTTTTCTCTCTTTTTTTTCTTTCTCTTTCTTTCTTATTATTTTAGCTACACAACTATACCTTCTTCACCATTATTATTGTTGAAGCTTTATCAATGGATGTTTGGTATTAAAATTATCAAGAACTAATCTATTTTATGAATAAATAATTTTTCAATAGACTTATTTACATATCTAACAATTTTAATTTTTTTTTAAAAAACATACTTATTAATTAAATTTTTTAAAGTCATGAACTCAAGAGTAACAACATCAAAGTGAAGTAAAATATTTTCAAACTTATTAGAAGTAACTGACACAAAACAATTTCTTCTATATTTTTTAAGGAAGTATACTACATGTTCTTCTAATTTGATCTCGAATATTCATGACCCATTCAATATGTATATGAAATTTTCTAATGAAGAAAATCGAACGAAATGAAAAAGCATGAAAAGATTGTTGAATTGATTGATTGAAATATTTTATTAGGGCCGCTATCTTCTATGCTCTAGAGATTCAGAATGGATAAAAAATGACTTGAATTTTTGTTTTAATAAATTGTTAGAGATATAGAAACTTATTGAGGTAAAAAATGGTGTTTATTATAGTTAGGGATGAAGAAATGATTGGGGAAGAAAGGAGGAGATTTTTTAAAAGAAAAATAAATATTAAAAGATGAAATACATGTGTCAAGTGCGTGTATTTCACCACAAAATACATGCCTGGTAATGATGTTTTGGGGAGGAAATAATTCAATTTTAAAAGAATCTAAGGGGATAATAGGACCCCCGTGAAGTATAAGTGTATAGTTGGAAATCCGGTAATATATTGGGGGGTCATTTGACCATTTTCTCCTAAAAATATTATAAGTGCGAATAACTAAACCAACTTAACAAAACCCCCAAAACCTGGTTGTCACGTGTACAACCCTCTAAAGTATTACAATTGATTCAAAAGAAAAAAACACAAGTCTCAGATGACAAACAACTACTTCACAAATGTCCACAGGAAGCCTCGGAAAAGAAAAGAATAGAAAGTATCATGAAGATCCGGGCTCGTAACCTACAAAAAATGTTGAAGCAAAGGGTGAGTACCAAACCACACGGTACTCAACAAGTAAAATTCTAAACAAAAGCTAAGGGAATAGAATACGGGTACTCCTTAAACCCCAACCGAACCTACATAAAACCAACCCAACCTAACAATTCACAATTTACATAGCTCATAGCTCAACACCAACACTCTAACAGATAGATATCCTCAACAACAAACTCAATATTCATCAATCACAAGTTCCACAGAAAGGAACTTAAAAGATCATCAACACACAAGATCAAGCTCTCCAATGATAAAGATGTGTAATCCAATTAAATGCAATGTCAAGTATAATGATGCATATCTAACAAATAGATATCCTCAACAACAAACTCAATATTCATCAATCACAAGTTTCACAGTTAGGAACTTAAAAGATCAGCAACACACAAGATCAAGCTCTCCAATGATAAAGATATGCAATTCGATTAAATGCAATGTCAAGTATAATGATGCATGTCTAACCTAATGATACACACCCGTTGTCTCACAGTCCGGGACACATGGGTGACATATCTGTCCAAGCATCCGTCAGGGTGTACGATATGATCCTCGATAATAAGATTCGTCAAGGCGTGCAGCACGTCCCTTTATAACAGAATCTTTCGCGACATGCGACACGTCCCTTGAAATATAGTATCCGTCGCGACGTGCGACAAATCCTTTGAAATGGTGCCTCCTCTTTAATTTGATATTATTCCTCAATTCACATTACACTTATCAAAACCATATCTCTAAAGCAATGCAAATGACATGTTCACATAATAAATGAGGAGATGACCATTTTCATAACAATGCACATTCACAACCACACAATTGGGACACAACATCAACAATTAATCAATAAGCCTTTCAAACCATTCTCAACACATCACACACCAACCATTAATCACACTGCCTTTTACTACCCATTTTTCATCATTAGAATTATTCAATATGGACAAGTCAACCCATTACCAAATCCCATTAATTACTCCCCAACACATAGATGACATATAATAATATGTCATCTATGTATACTATGCAATTTTCTAATTGGTTAAAATAATTATCCATAAAATGCTGATATCTTCCTGGTGCATTTTTATATCCAAAAGGTAATACGTTCCATTCGTAAAATCCTTGTGGTACTGTAAAAGCTGTTAATTTTTTAGATTCTTCTTCTAGCTTTAGATGGTAAAATCCTGATTTACAATCAAATTTACTAAAATAGTTATATCCTTGTATTTGTCTTACTTTTAATACTTTATTTGGTATAGGGTA